>CAUYON010060132.1:0-18514 GCA_963573935.1 Arctocebus calabarensis
TACATGTATACCATGGAATATTACGCAGCCTTAAAGAAAGATGGAGACTTTACCTCATTCATGTTTACATGGATGGAGCTGGAACATATTCTTCTTAGCAAAGTATCTCAAGAATGGAAGAAAAAGTATCCAATGTACTCAGCCCTACTATGAAGCTAATTTATAGCTGTCGTATGAAGCATATAACCCAACTTAAGTTGCTTTGGACAAAAAGCTACAAGCAAAAAGTTGTCGATGCATGTGCAGATCCTGAGAGAAATGAAGGCATAAGATCCAAGAAATATGAGCAAGCACTTATATTGCCTCCTATAGGAGGAGAAGATGGAATAGGGAAAACACAAATGTTATTCAGTAACCAGGTATTTCCTGGTCCTTCTGACACGTATGTTCCTCCAGGAGGCTCATCACCCTAACAGTCAAATTACATTTAATGTGCAATTCTTTGCTGTATGTCTTTTTGCCAAGTTGCCATCTCAATGAGAGCAGGACTGCATTAGTTTTTACATATGGCCTTTGAATATAGTATGATAATATCTGCTAAGTGTATCCATAACTGACTGCATTGTTTTATGTCATTTATTACTCTCTATTTATATATAGTATAATCTCCAACTTGCAGATAAGGAAATAAGAGAAACTTTCCCCATTATCACATTGCAAAAAAATGCAAATCCAGATCTTTCTTCATTTGCTCTTGCCCAGGAGATTCTTCCCACAAAAGGGAATATTGATAAATATTTTCCCACTTTTTTATGGCTCTGTACTGCCACACGATGTGTAACAGAATCACAGATGCTGCCAAAGCCTAGTTTCCTCCACTTCCCACACTGTCTTCAATTCACCTTCTATTCTAGGAAGTCACATCAAGTCTGCTCTGATTGTTGGAAGACCCAGCAGGGCATATAGTGTTTTCATCTCTATCACCTGGATAAAATAATAAAAATGTAAATAACCTCACAAGCATTGAAAAGAGTAAAGTCTAGTCAACTAATTAGAAACAGTGAGTTTCGAGCATTTACTTATTACCACTTCTTAAGAGATGGGATCTCACTATGTTGTCCAGGCTGGAGTTAAGGGTCTATTCACAGATGCGGTCACAAAATACTATGTCCTTAAAGTCCTGGACTCAAGTGATCCTCCTCCCTCAGCCTTCCAAGTATCTGGGAATGGCAGATGATTGCCTTTTTAAAATCGAGTGTATTAATTGAACATTTATAAATTTAATTTTATTAATGGCTTTTATCTAACAACTAGCACACAAAATTTTTGTAAATTTAACAATCAGCTCTAATGAGCAGGTACAACCTGACTTCAGTGTACCATTTTGGAGACTCTCTTTTCAATAAGACCTTCATTTCGTAGAGACTACTCAGATCTGTGTCCTCAATTCAAAGAAGGAAGGTTTGAGGGGTGAAAATAGCCAATGGAAAGTGGTTCAAGATTCTGGATGGACAACTAAAGAGTGAATCAACCCCTTATTGAAGCTATTAAAGAAGAGACTCTTTGTGTATGATGCGTTCTGTTTGGCATTACCCTTGTTGCTGATCAAATATCCTGTGTCTAGAGAGGCTGACCCTTCAAGACTTCATTATTCATGGTCCTTTGACCTCTTGCTTCCAGTTGAGCACAGTTTAAAGAAAGAACTGGTAAGAGATATGAAGGCAGAAGAAGAGAGAATTGGGAGTATACACACATCTACTTGCTCCCAGCATCACTGCCTTTCAGAAATACTGTGTGTCGGGGAGCACATTTCCATGTTATATTCTCATTGTGCTCAGCCCATCACATCCATGCCCTGATCTCTGCCCCCTTACCAACCATGGGTAGGAAATTGAAACAGAAACAAATACCTTGTCTGGTATAAGGTTTTCCTATCTTCCACATGCAATTGCATTCATCCAGGCGGGCACCCCATAAACTCACCTTGACCAGTTGGATGAACATGGTTTCATGCTTTGTTCTGAGAGCCAGGCCTAGGATCTAATGCTAGGCACAGTCTGAATTGTGGGAGTTATAATGAAACAAACCACCTGCTAGGGCCATTTTAGAACTTCTATTATGTCCATCTGGCCAATGATTTTCTCTGGAGACCATATCCTTGCCGTGCCCTTATGCACACTTTTCTCTGGCCTGGCATCCTTCCTGATCTGATATCCCAGCACCATGTGTAAATTCAGTTGTCAAAACTTCTACAATCCAGTAGTAGATAGTTAACTAATATGAATGGAGTATGTACCATGTGCCGGCTACACACTCATATCAGCACTGTGCTAAGCACTTCACACATATGATCTCTTCCACATGATAACAACTCAACAAGACTGATGCCATCATATCCTACCTCTCCCATGATGTGGCCCATCAAACCTACCACAATTGCAGCTTCCACAGGGCTCCTGGACTTCGGCAAAACCCCTACCTTACTTTGTCCTTCCAGCCCTAGATGAGGCAGTCACTTTCTAATCTCTGCATCTCCTCATCTCCTCTTTGCTGTTTCAGATCTTCTTATACCTAGAACATAATTTCCTACATTAAATTCTCTCTGTTGAAGTTCCTGGCTTTCCTAAACTGAGAGACTTCTCTACCCTTTGTCCTCTGTCCTCACACTTCTATAGCTCTGTGTGTACTTCATTTATCGCAAACATCCTCCTCTACATAATTATTTGTTTCCTTTATAGAACTAACTAGCAATAACCAGCTATAGCTAGTTATTTTAATAACAACCTATTCCCTTTTACTTGTTTATTGTCAGCCTTCCCTGATGACCCGTAGGCTCTGTGAAGATAGGCAACCTACATATTTTATTCATGGCTGTGTTCGCAACATTCCAATAGATGATAGGCTCATGGGCACTCATACTGAATAAATGAATGGAAGCATTCATGAATCCTCATTTTGTAATAAGCTTAAAAAAGGTGAATTGATTTTTCAGATCACTTGATTTTGTGCTACCAAATAGTCCAAGGCACCATCTCCCTGATGTCAACTGCTTTTCTCTATGGATTTTAGAATCATGACCTGATTCATCTTATACCTTCCCACTTCCATTATTCCTGTTTCCCCAGGATTTTGTGAGCCAGCCTTCTCTACCACCTACTGATGTATTACCCTCCATATACTAGGCTGTTCATCCTTCCTTCTGTGGCATCATGAGCCATTTTTCTAATATATCTCCTGATCCTTGGATGGACCAAATTTCATTCCAGTCTGGATCCCTGTCCTTATGTAACTGCCTTCCAAGATTTCCTAAAAATGTATAAAGTCTGCTGAAATGAAGGTATTCAGATGCAGACAGGCCTAACAAAGGTGGTTTCTCCCAAAACAAACAAACAGAAAACCAGATACCTGGGTCCAATCCCAGATCTACCTGTTAGGTAGGACCTGGGATTTACATTTTTAAAAAGTGTCTTGTATTCTGTGAGCCAGACAGAACTCTCCCTGTGGCCATGATAGAGCAACACAAGAGAAAATGGCAGATGCCTATGGAAATGAAAGCAGGACCAAGCAAGGGTTGTAGGTGAAAGCAACGAATGGTGCCATCTGATTCTCAAATATTATGCTTCTCTGGAGCAGAAGGGAGGGACTGCCTGTGCCCAGACTTGTTGACTGATCGTGTCCTCGAGACCGCTTCCTGTCCCTATCCCCATTCTTACTCCTCAGCACTCTGGGAGGCAGAGGGCCTGACAGTAACCAGGCAACTCTAGAGTCTGGCCTGTTTTGAGCTCCCTGCTAGGGCACTGCCAGATAAAATATAAAATACCCAGTTGAATTAGAATTTCAGATACACAATATATATGTATGTACTTGTACTGAAAAAGTATTTGTTGTTCATGTGAAATTCAAATTTAACCGGACAACCTGTATTTTTGATTGCTGCATCTGGCAACCCCATTTCCTATAGTTGTCTAATATTGGGTGGGTTGAAACATGAACCAAGACTATGTTTCTTTCTAAGAGTACATTTTGAATATCTGTTTCTGTGAGTCACTCAGGGAACAGGGATGTTGAGGAAGTCTCTCTTTAATAAACATGGTCTTCTGTAAGGCTTTGCATTTGAGAGATTCAATTCCCTATACATGGACCTATGGCTGATGGCTATCTGGGCCCTGGGTCCACCAACAGCAAATGCCCAGTGTTCTGGCATGATTTGGGGGAGAAGCTTCATCTGTCTCAGAAAACCAACATCAGTTCAGCTAAACTAGATCAACCATTTTAGGTGTATAATTTGTCTTTTCCTTTTTTTTGGTTATTATAAAGATATTGAACAAATTTGTCTAAGGGTATATCCTGCCTTATTTTGCATTTATCATATATGTGGATTAAACTCAGATTTTCTTTTTTATGAGTGATGGAATTGTTTTCTATTCTATGGAAGCCTTTGTGTTTGTTGTTTATTTATTCATTTAACAAATCTTTTTTCAAGAGTATATTACGTGCCACGAGCTTTTGCAGATGTTGGAGATATCGAAGTGAAATAAAGCAAAACAAAACACTGGCCTTAAGGAGTCCATGCTATGGAGAAAACAAGGAAGGGGGGAGCAGTGTGCCTCTGGGGAGGTAACAGGGTTGCAATTTAAAAGTATTGATTAAGAGAGATCTCACTGAAAAGGTGACATTTACATGGCAATTTGAAAGAGAACGATTTTAAGACTTTAAGTACTCTTTAGGGAGTTTGCTTAATCATAATCCATTAAAAAATATATGCATTTACCTGAAAGGAAGTATTTTACACCAAGTCTATAATTTATCAAGAAATCAGATTTGTAAGGTGGTATTGGAATACAATGCCTTTAATGTCTTTAATGTAAATATCCATTCTTCAATCTCCAATGGACAACTCATGGGTACACAGGGAATCAGAGTTGTTCCTGATGGCTGTTTCTATCACGCACTGCAGCACTTTCAATGTAGGCTCTGGAGTGTGACTGGTGGGTATAAATCCCACAGGTTATGGGGGTGGGCAAATTCCCACCCAATGGGTATGGTGCACACTCTCTGGTGGAAGGTACACGTATAATGTTGACTCAAACTGTACAAAAAAAAAGTCTTGTAAACAAAACATGAGTACCACCTAATATTCTGAAATTTAAAAAATTAGAAAAAAGTGATATTATGCATGACCAGTTGCTTTAACATGCTGTGCCTTGGCTTCCTAATATTACCTGGGACAACCTTGTTGTGAGGGTCAAATAAGATAATGCAGAATCTCTACCTCATAGAAAGTTCTTAATGGTGTATTAATAAGCTGGCTCTTCAGAAGAAATAATAATAAAAAAAACTCCCTGATGTAACATTTGTCCATTTCTATGGTATAACTATTCTCACCTTAGTTGGTCAGTTTCAAGCTCTGTACCTGGTAATTGAACATGGAGTTGGGAAGGATGCACACAGCCAAGTCCCCTGAGTTGGCGCAAGCTGGCTGTATCACACTACAAAAAGATCCATGGTGCCTTGGTAGCTATGCTGAGTATTTGTTTCTTGAAACAGAATAGTCTGAAGAATGTATTTTCACATACATTTTTAGAATAGACTTTCTCAACCTTGGCATTGTTGACACCTTGGGTTTTGCATAAGTATCTCTTACTGCTGGAAAGCTTTCCTGTACATTACAGAATGTTGAACAGATTCCCTGGTCTCTCCCAACTGAATACCCGTGACTACCTTCCTGCCTCAGTGGTGCCAACCACACATAGCTCCACATACTGTCAAAAGACATCCAGGGAGAGGGGGGCAAAATGTCCCTGGTTGAGAACTATGGCTTTAAATAAATACAAACATAATCTAGAAACATATGTATCTAGAGGAATACATTTAGAATCATAGTATTAAAAGAAAGCAAAACATAATACAATGCTCAAGTGATTACAAATATACCCAAATATAAGTAATTTTTAAGTAACTGAGGTTTACGTAAATTGATCAGTGGGGTTAATATTAGGGGAAAAGACTGCTCAGACATTGTAAGTGGGAAGCAGCTGGGGTCCATTGACAACAGAAAGGCCTTGGCACCTACCTCAATTCTGTTCCTTATGTGCTGTGTGGTTCTGGACAAATCACTTAACCAGTCAGAGCCTCTAAATCCTTACTAATGGAAAAAGAATAAAGAACGACTCAAAAAAGATTGTGAAAATAATAGTCAAACTTATAAATATTTATTAAGGAGGAAAGAAAAGGGTCCTTGTTAGCGCTGAGATTTCGGGGATTGGTAGGCCTTGAGCAGACCCTGATGGGAGGGGAAGCCCAGAGGTGGGGTGGGCTGGGGAACGTGAATGATAAAGTGCCTGCCCCGTCACACACGGCCGCGGGTCACTGCTTGGAAATGTGAGAACAAAATGGGACCCCAAGCTAATGACTTTCAGGTGTGCTGGCCCTGCTGCCTGGCCATTGGGGAGAGAGACTGAGGCCAAGGCTAACGCTCCAGCACTGCCAAGGCAAACATCCAGACCTGGGGTACAGCCAGAGCCCTGGGGCCTCTTACCAGAATGCAAGCACCCTGTGACTGCCTGTGCCCCCCAGAGCCTGCATCTGCCTTCTGTGGACACAGCGGGTACCCGCTCCCTGCCTCTCTCCTGCTGCCCAGCTGCCCCTGCTACCCTGTCACCTGCATAGCCCAGGAGTGGTGCCATTGTTCCCTCTTTTCTCACTCCCAAACTGGGTCTCAGTGAAAACTCTGCTGGTTGGAGGCGTACCTGACTTACACACTTCAGGCAGGTGGGCAGAGAAGTTGACCACCTTCTCTTCTGTCAATGCTTCACTTTGTTCTGTGCTTCGCACTTTGTACCTTGCTCGACTCCAGCTCCCATACATATTCCGTGTGTATTCTGAATTCCCCTTCCCCGTGTGTATTCTGAATTCCCCTTCCTCAGGGTTGGAGATGGACCCAACCCTGATACGGTTCTTTTTTTTTTCTTAGAGACAGTGTCTTACTGTGTCGCCCTTGGTAGAGTGTCATGCGTCATCACAGCAACCTCCAGCTTGTGAGCTTAAGTGATTCTCTTGCCTCTGCCTCCCAAGCAGCTGGGACTACAGGAGCCCGCCACAATGCCCAGCTATTTTTTGTTGCTATTTGTCTGGGGCTGGGTTCGAACCTGCCACCCTTGGTATATGGGGCTGGTGTCCTACTCACTGAGCCACAGCCCTGATACAGTTCTTAAGTGGTCTTCTCTGCTCAAAATGACACTCTCCAGTGGGCCATGGGGCACGTTGATGTCACAAATGCAACTTGGGTCAGTCTCAGAAGGGAGCACGTGCAGAGGGGCTGAGGCAGCTTGGTTCAGGGATGCCTGTTGATATCACATAAGCTCCTCTTACAGGCATCTGACCCCAGGCTCACAGGAGAACCTGCTTGGAGCCCACAAGCCAGACTGTTGTGAAAGCACTTTCGCTCTGAGACTAACAGTCATGGGACAGAATCTAGATAGAGCTGCCTGCTCAGTAGCTGTGCAAAGATGATGCGGCCTCTCCGTGTCTCAGTTTCATCAATGACTCTTTTACCTGATTGTTAGGAGGATCGCTGGGTTTACATCTTCGTCACTAAGTAAGAATTTATTAAGCATCGATGATGTTCCAGAAGCAGTGCCAGGTCCTGAGGATACAGCTGTGGATACAGCGTAGTCCCTGATCTCCAGGACCCCCTCCAAGGGGGAAAGACAGTTGAGAAACCGTATCAAGGTAATGCATTCTGGGTATGAATGACAGAAGTAAGAGACAAGAGCAGAGTCTTCCTGGAACACGCCATTCACAATCCTGCTTCCAGGCCTTTGCCTTCCTGTTCCTTCTGCCCTGGTTGTGCAAATATCTGCAACGCTGGCCTCTTTTTTCAGCCCTCTGCTTAGATGCCATCTTTCCATGGACATCTTCCCCTAACCAACTATATAAAACAACTCCCATTCTCTCTGCATCTATTCCCCATATCTATTTTTTCCTAGTCATAACATCACCTGATACATTACTCTTTCTTTTTTTTTAATTTCCCTTCCCTGCTCTAAAAGGTATGCTCCATGAGGAGCTTCTGGAATTACGGCTATAATTCCAGAAACTATGACTGGTATGTAATTAAATGATTTCAGAGATATTTATTCAATGAACAAATCAGTGAATGAATGAGTGGAAACTGAAGCCATAGAGTGAAAGACATAGTCCTTCCTGGGAACATCTCAGGGACAGAAGCCCTTGAGAGACACCTGCAGGAGGGTTCAGAATTTTTTGAACAATGCAGTGAACAGTTGAGGGAAAAGCATGTGCAAAGAACAGGTAGACAACTGTGGTGTTTTTGAGTAACTAGGGAGTGGCGAACAGACTCCATAACCTGGCATTTATAGGTCCCTTCCAAGTAGCATCTGCTTGCCTGGACTTTTTCACCCCAGAATCCTAGGTTTCAGCTAGAGGAAATCAGCAGGGTTTTGCTATGTTATTTCTCTTCTCATTGGTCATGTCAACATGCCAAAGACCTACTCACCCTATTGAGACAATGCTTTGCCAAAGTTTCATTACATCAAGGAGGTATACAAATACCAACATCTCTCTCTTCTTCATCCCTTGTTATTTATGGCTCCAATATTCTCAAGAATATGTAACTTCTTTGGTGAGACACATGTGCTTATATGTCAACGTTAGAGTGAAGACCATGAGAGAGTGGATGGGAAGAGTCTGCCTTTTATTTCAGAGCTAAGTTTTCATAGACAATGATCCACACCTAGTGAGAAAGGATTGAGTCCTGTTTGGAAAATTCGTAAGTGGGTGATCAAGGGACCCACACTGAATGAGTGTGATGAAGACCTTGTCCAACCTAGCTGAAGACAGGGGCACTGCTAGTGATCTTGGCTCCACGGAACTGCCCCTGGAACCACCAGGACCCTGGTCACATCAGCCTCTGTAGACCAGCTTCTCCATCAGAGAAAACCTTTAGTAGCAGCCCACTCTCGACAATGGCTGGTGACCAGCATATGTTGAATCGTAGTACAAAAATCAGCTCAAATGACCAGCAACACTGTACTGACTACAAGAGAAAATGATGCCCTTTTATAGATCCAAAAGAACAGCAGTAGGTTGCAAATTATTCCCTGATGTTAGAACTATTCTATCTAGATGTTAAACTATTCTATCTAGACATTAGATATTTTATCAAGAATAAATATTTTGAAAAATAGCTGATTCGCATTCTCATTGGTTGGGAGCCAGGTAGCCTGAGATGCATTGAGACATCCAGCGAATGTTAAAATAACTGAGACCTCTCAATGATTCTGAAGGATCATGAAAGCCAGAGATGACTTCAAATCTCCACCCTAGACAAGAGCGGAGGGCTGCTCTCCTCTCATTCCAATCCAAGGGCTGGGTGTATCTCAAAATCCAAGTGAGTACTGGGAAGGTCACCTGCAATGGGGGGAGATTCTTGGAAGGTGACTAGAACTCGATCTAGTCACTGGGCTAGGCCACTCACTTATAAACCAGGAACAAGAAAACCTAGGTGTGGGTGTATGGATAAAGTCAGGGTTTGGATTCAGGACTTCTTAACTTCAAATGAGCGTGTGCATATCTGGCACCCTGGGCTCTTCTTTAATTCCACACTGCTGGTGTTTATGTGTGAAGCCACATCAAAAGGAATCCTTCATGCCCTGAGTCTGGCACACCATGCCCAATCAGGACTCTGGAGGTGGTGTCTCTGCCCTTGCTTGATTTTAATATGACAGGAGGTCCTGAAAGTCCTTTGTATTCATTTTATTTATTTATTTTAATAGCCTAAATTTAACTCCACTAAGCAAATCAATTCAGCACTGAGGCTGAAATTTACGATATGCCCACCAATACTATGCCTCAACAGGGTGCATTAAGAGGCTAGTTAAACACCAAATGTGGTATAAATCTCAGCCTTATAGGTGTGCTGAAATCATAAATAGCTTCCAAAGAACTGCGATCAATACCAGGATATATGTTCAAGCTCAAAGTGTGCAAATAATTTAAATTTTAAATTAGCCCCCTCCTTTGGCATTCCCCAATATCCTGGCCCCTGCAATTTCTGTTAATGGCACCGAATTTCCAGTATATAAATATTGGCTTTGAATCTCTGTTAAGATATCAAAACTGGGACTGAGGTGACATCCAGGTCTGTGTGGTGGCTGGAATCCAGAGATGGAAATGAGGAAGATGTCCAAGAGGGGGTCACAGGAAAGGAGATAATGGTGGGCATCTGTGAAGGTACCAGAATGTCAGTGGGGTAACTAAATAGAGGTGGGCTGAGCTCCCAGAGATCAGGAAGGGCAGGTGGCAGGTTGGTAGTGGAAGGTCTGGAAGCAGGTAGAAAGTGCTGGGTCATATAAAAAATGTGTTTTAGCAATGTCCTATGGGGCTGGACTGGACTTGTGGAAAGTCGTGGATTCTGAATGGAAGCACCGAGTATGGGTCTTAGCACAAAAACACCAGACACAGCTGCAAGGTGGAAGCAGCATCAGAAGCAATGCAGACCCAATACCCACTGCCAAGTCCTAAATGAGTTGTCTGCCTTTTAATGGTGTTGGCTTTGAAGCTGAGGCAGGGCAAGCTCACAGGGGTGAGCTAGTGGTGCTTAGAAGGCTGCAGGGCTAAGGTTACATGGGAAACTACAAGCTGTGTCCTCGAGGAGCAGTTCCTGCAGCCTCTGTATTCTCTGGGGGATGGGACACAAGTCTTATCCTGATTTTCTCCAAAGGGGTTCACTCTGGCCAGAGGTCAGAGTGCAAATACCTCAGAATGAAACTGGTCTTTATCTGGCTAATTTCGGGGATGGGAGACTTAATTTACCAGCTTTTTCTTCCAGATGTTTCTCATAGGTCACCTCGCCTATAGACTAGGTGGACTAAAGAGTCGGGGCACCTGAGTTTCAATTCTCACTTGACTGCTCACCAGTAGTGACACCATGGGAAAATTATTCAACCTCTGAAAACATCCATTCCTCATTCATAAAATAAAAATAACAATGGAACCTAGTTCACTGAGTTGACGGAAATATTCTATCACTTTCAGGCATTTATCCTGTCTCATAATCACTTCTCCAGTCACTCTTATTCAGCAAGAGTAACACTTGTTAAGAAATATTTACCAGATGCCCTGTAGCAACCAGACACATTTTCAACCCTAAGAACACAGTGGGTAGTGACAAATCCCTGTCTCCATGCAACCTGTGTTCCACTTGGGAAGGACAATGCTCAGCAAAGACAAAAGAAGATGTGATATGTCAGATGACAAGTGTTATGAAGAAAAAAATAAAATAGGCTAAAGCAATAGACAGTGACATGATTGTTCTTTTAGCTAAAGCAGCAAGGAAAAGCCTCCCTGAGGAGAGGACAAAGCCATCTTTTTTTGGGCAAAGATGTGAGTGAAGTGAGAGAGCTGTGTGGAAAGAGGGTTCCAGGCAGAGGAATCAGATCATGTTCAAAGGTCCTGGGGCAGACACATGTGTACCTATGTTCAGTGAGCAAAGATGGGGCAGCCAGGTGGCTAAAGGGCCACAGCAGAATGGGCGAGGAGGAGAGAGGTAGGAGCTGAGTGACAGCAGGCAGCCCGGTGCTCAGCAGCGGTGATAAGGACTTTGAATGTTATTCTGAAGGAGACGCATGGGGAGTCATCCGAGGACTCTGAAACCAGAAACTACCTGACCTGACTTAGAGTTGAGCAGAGTGTCTCTGGCCACTGTATACCAGATAAATCATCTAAAGATGAAAACAGGGCCTCTTAGGAGCTTCGTGCAGTGTCCAGGGGAAAAATGGTGAGAGTGGTAACACTCCTGACGCTCGGGAGCATCACTGGTACGCTGTGTTACCAATTGAGACCACAGTAAATGGCCCTTCTCCTGTGTCATTCTTATTACCCCTGCCTTAGTTGTCCCTCCCTCCTTTTGCACCTTGCACACGCGGGAACCCTCTGCAGCCCTCCCAGTTCCAATTCAAGGAGTATCTTGCTCCTGGGTCGTCAGAGGGTCCCTCCCTCCCTGAGGAATATCAGCCTCTGTGGCTACTCTAACGACTGGAGACAGGTATTCCAAAGCAGTGTGTCCTGGCAGGCTTGGTCCCAAATGCGAAAGCCTCTGGTCTCCCTGTTTATAGGGCACCTTTCTGCCTGTTCTCCTTGCTTCTTCCTGACCTACTCGATAGTAAGACTAACCTAGAGGTGGCCTGAAGTCCAGGGAAAGGTCAGCAAGGAGACGCCATTTCCAATGGACAGCAGTTCCTATAACTACTGAGTTCTGAGTCCTCACTACCCCTACCTCAAAGACAATGCCACAAATTGGATTAACAACCCAAGGGACAGGTAGAAATAGAAATGCTCCAAAGACAATATTTTCTGGGACGAAGGTCTGGCAGGCTCTGCCTTGTCCCCTTTGTCTGTCCTTCTGACCTCCTTGGCATTCTGGTTGCAAGATGGCCCCATCTTACTGCACTAGCAAAGGGCTTCTCTCAGCTTCCATTGGAGAGTTTTCTTGGCTCACAGTCATCAGAGAAACCAAACAATCTGGTCAACTCTGAAGCTGCCCTACAGCTTCCAGCTCAGGCCTGCAAAGAACAGGGGAGCAGGGCAGGTCCCCCAGCTCCAGGGCCACCTCTTTTTAACACTTTGGTGAGAGAAGCAATTTACTTCAAAGATATTGATCTCTTCTTTTTTGTAGGGTTCAAAATCAGTCAAGGAAGCCTCTTCGAAGAACGTGATGTACGGATTTATATGATCTCTGCCGATGAAAAAGGGGAAGATACACAATCAGGAGAGAAGGAATGGGCTGGGAAGTTTCTTAAGGGTTCTGCATGGTGGAGGCCTGGGTGGTGGAGGAGCGTGGCTGGGTAATGGCCTGGGTGGTGGAGGAGCGTGGCTGGGTGATGGCCTGGGTGGTGGAGGAGGCGTGGCTGGGTGATGGCCTGGGTGGGGGAGGAGCGTGGCTGGGTGGTGGCCTGGGTGTGGGAGGAGGCGTGGCTGGGCGATGGCCTGGGTGGGGGAGGAGCATGGCTGGGTGAGGGCACTGGGAGGAGACCAGGGTCCTAGAGAGTCAGACCTGAGCTCTCTCTTCCTGCCCCTCCATTCTGGTCTCTCCTTTTTCCTTTGGTATCAGTTAGACTTCTTCTCCATCCCTCCGTGGAAGATCTCACAGTTATTATCTCAATTTTCTCAATAGCTTTGGGAGGTAACGGTTGTCCCCATTTCCTAGCTAAGGACACTGACACTCAGAAGAGTTCACCAAGGGCGAGAGAGGGGTTTGGACTCAAGGTCTTCACAGCTGCCCCACAGCTTTGTCCCTTCCTACCCTTTCATGCCTTAAGGGACAGACATTTAGGTGGCAGTCAGCTTTACCTCTGTCTCTTTGAACCCCAGGGTGGGCATGCACCACGCTTATCCATTTCTACAGATATTCTGACTGAGGCTCAGAGACGTCTACCAACTCCTGCAATCTCACCCTCCTAGGAAGTGGCCAGTATGTCACCTAACCTGGAGCCACCCTGCTCTTACGACAGCACCCCATGGCCACCCTACACCTAGTAGGTGTGATTGTTGGAACTGTTCTTATTATCATCATCAATACATCGATTGCTTTGGAGGGAAGATTCATTATACTGGAAGAGCAGGAGGTAGTACGGGACTGAGGCTCTGGGCAGCTCGCTAGCCACGTCCACCCCGAAGCTGCTGTTTGCCGTGCTCCAGGGACCCTCCGAAGCCTGAGAGCTGTCAGCACAGATTCCACCAGGGAGCAAGCAACACCCCTCACTTCCTCGGGCCACTCTGAAACCCAGCCAAAGAGCTAACAGTCGGCTCCCGGAGCCTCTGGCCCTGGGCACAGTGCCCTCGCTGGTGGAGACAGGAACGGTGAGGGCACTTCTGACTCAGAGACGCCTCATTGCTCCTGACACTTTGGACTTAAGTCCTGCCATCACTGTCGCTCAGCATCTACCCCACCAGGCGTGAAGTGGGGAGAGAAGAGGGGAGGAAAAACGTGACGAGCCCTCCGGAGCCCGGGCACGAGGCAGGGAAGGAGCTGGGGGAAAGAATGAGGGACCCACTGTGGGAATCCTTTGGGGTGTTGGGGCTGAAAGTCCAGCTGGGTGGGATCAAAGGGCAGTTCCAGGGCCAGAGGCTCAGCCAAGCCCAGGCCTCGTCAGTCCTTGATCTCAGCTCTCTGCTTTGAGGGGCAGCTAAAGCCACCGTCTCAGGACTGGGGGTTCTCGCCGGGGATTCTGCACTGCTGTTCAAGAGGCCCCCACATGAGAGTGGCGTAAGCCTGGATTGCTTTACAAGCTGTGAGACAGAATCACATTAAGGAAAAATAGTCATGCTGTCTTTAATTCTTCCATTCCTCAGATGGCATCAGGGCAGCTCATCCGATCAGACCGCGTGTGCCTATCACACCTGGCCCAGTGCTGGGCTCCCTTTACATAGAGGGTCAGATCTCTGCGTGTTTAGACAAAGCACAGCCAAACTGTCCAGTTTCCACGTGGCTCATTTTTCACAGTTAACTGTTCAGAGCTGGAGGATTCCTCCTCTCTCTCAAGAAACGATATAAAGTTACTGCTTAAATCCTCTCCATTAAGTTTTTAAAAGGGAGAGGAAATAACAGCATAGACATTGGCGGATGCTCTGAATATCTGGAGGAGCCCAGGGCCAACAGGAGGCAGGGAAATGGGGCCTTCGCTGGCAGTCATCTTCGGCAGCTGGGCTCTGAGGGCTCTGGGAAGGTTCTGGAGCCAGGACAGCCAGCCCGGGGAGTTACCCAGTGGAGAGTTGGCTCCTGCAGCCAGCGGGGGCCCCCTCTGCAGCTGGCTTTCTCAGACCAAACATCAGTCTCTCTGCTCTCTGTCCTTAATGACCACAGCCAACGGGGAGCGGCTTTAACTCCCAAGGAGGCTGTTTGTATCCAGTCTGCGAGGAGAGGCCTAAATTGGCATTCCACATCATAATAAAAAAATTCCCAGCAATTATTAAAAGATTCTTATCTCTTACTCCCTATGTGGATAATGAGTTCCTTCTCTGCTGGACTGAGACAGGCTGTCTCTGCTCTCACTTAATGAAACAGGACCAAGTTTGCAAATGAGCCTGCCCTGGCTCTCCCCTTAACCTCTGCTTGTCGGGTTGTACATCAAACCTTCTGGCTTCTGTCTTTCCTTATTAACAGCCAGTAATCTTAGCAGGGCCCTTGCCTGGGCACTTCCTCTTTGCATGTACAGATCTGGGTTTTGTTGTACATAATGCCTGGGGGTTTGCCTTTGTCTTTCTGGGGCTTGAGGTTTTAGGGGATCCCCGGTGCTTTTGATTTCATTGAACAAGAAGTCTAGAGAACAATGGGGAGAGAGGGAGAAAGAATGTGTAAGAATTTTAGCTGAAAAATTACTTTCACTTTCTCCCTGTGAGACAGTGGGGCAGGAACCTGTTTTGAGCAAAGGCACTGATTGAAATCTTCTACCCGCAGCTCTGAGTTCCAGGGGCGCACTTCTGTCCCCTGATCTAGCCTCCCTTTGGGGGAGGATCAAGTTAGCGGAGTCATCATAATAATAGTAACTGTATTATAGTTTTCCATGTCATCCCTCCTGGACTTCAAGGGACTTTCCTTTATTTTAACCTAAAATAATAAAAACCTTTGAATAGGGATAACTCTTACAAATGGAATGTTTGACAGCTTTTTGCTAAAGGCTCATCCTTTCCTAGGAAAGTAAGGAGAGGGTGAAACTGCATTGGAGAGGATAGCTCTACGGAATAGGTTCAATCCGTCTGGCATTTTGCGTGTGTAGACTGTCAGTCTCATTATGTGGAAACTAGTGGACTCTGCTCCCAGAAGCGTTGGGTCTCTTGTCTTACCAAGTGTGGCCGGCACTGTAGCTTTGAGTGGCTTTAACTTGGAATATAACTGCCCACCCTTTCAGGAGGGCTTCACTTCGACTTTCAGATTCTGTTCTAACTATCTATTGCTTTGTAATAAAGTGCCCCAGTCTTATTAGCCACCTTATTGAACAACAATGCTCTTATTTCACCTCAAGATTTTGTGGATCAGGAATTCAAGCAGGGCTCAGCTGGGCTATTCTTCTGCTTTTAAAGACCTTGCCAGGGATCTCTGGGTAGTATTCAGCTGGGGACTGGCTTTGCTCCAAGACAGCCTTGCTCATGTGTCTGGCACCTTGGACAGGGCAGGTTCGCTTGGAAAACTGTGCTCACCTCAGCTCCTTTCCTCCTTTGCATATTGCTAGGGCCTCTCCAGTGGCTGTTCACCAAGTGTTGGACCTTTTAAAATGATTATTCAACCCTCCAAGAGCAAGTATTTCCAGATAGAGGAAGTGATAGCTGCTGGTCTCTTACAGCCTGGTCCCAGGCCCTAACTCTGGGTCACTTCTGCTACATCCTGTTGGCCACAGGCACATTCAAGCCTACCCAGACTCCAGAGGGAAGAACACACGTTAGGAGTAAGAAGTGGGCTCCGATCTGATGCCTACCAAAAAACTCACCGGCAGCACACAGAAACGCCTGGAAGAGAGGCTGGAAGTTGCCTCTTGATAAATACGACTAAGGAGTAACACTTCAGGCACAGCCAGGGACTCAGAATGAAGCCAGCTTGCCTGTCCCTATATGACCTCAAGTTTAGAAAGTGAGAGCCACAGGAGTGCGATGTTCCGATATCCACGGATGTTAAGGAAGATTAAGGTGTCCAGGGAGATGCAGAGTCTGCAGTCCAGGCTTTGTCTGCACTGCCTGACAAAGGTGTTCAGGGCAAAGACTTTAAATTGATGCCAGCTTTTCTTGTCCCCCAGCAAATGTCCCCTTGCAGCTTGGAGACTAATGGAGAGTCAAGGATGGCATGTCCACTGCACAGAGTCCAGGCCTGACTGCTGCCTTCCTTTGCTGCAATGTGGGGCTTCTGGGGAGTGACAGAAAGCTGCAGTCATCACTGCCTAACCAAATGGGGTCCTTCCACAGGAATTTGAGGTGGAACACTGCAGCGCCATCAAGCAGTCTCTTCTGTACCCCCAGCAATTACCATCTGGGCCCTGGAGGAATCCAGAAGCAGCAGCTCCCTCCTTCCCACAGGGCAGGAATACTGAGTCAGCTCTGTATGTCTGTGCCACCCTCCACCATGATTATCGCAGCCTCCTGCAGGTACAGGCTCTGGAGAGGTATGAACTTGACCTATAATGATGCAAATGGCGCATGCTGACTCTCCCTCCACTTTTCCCCAGCTCAAGATCACCTAACCATCCCCTGAGGCACACAAGAGGGGGATCTACCTTTAGTAGTTCCCGAATCCAGCTCTGCATAATTATAACCTGGAAAAAAAAGTTTTTGAGGCAGAGTCTCGCTTTGTCACCTTTGGTAGAGTGCCGTGACATCACAGCTCACAGAAACCTCAAACTCTTAGGCTCCGGCAATTCTCTTGCCTCATCCTCCTGAGTAGCTGGACACATGTCTATTTTTAGAGACAGGGTCTTGCTCAGGCTGGTCTCAAATGCCTGAGCTCAAGCAATCCACCTGTCTCTGCCTCCCAGAGTGCTAGCATTACAGGAGTGAGCCACTGTGCCTGGCTTCTCCTGGGAAACTTAAGGAAAAAAAAATACAGTTTTCTGGAATCCTTCAGGAGATCCTGATTTAAGAGGATTCAGGAGTCCACATGTCCACAACTTTTAAGAGGATTCAGGAGTCCGCATGTCCACAACTCCTCCCTAGTAATTTTGATGTGAGCCATGTTTGGGAACCACTGGCCTGTGCCTCCTAGGTACATTCCATTAACTTTCAGTGATGCTGGGTCCTCATTCCACAGGAACGGGGCCAATTAGCCCTCCCAGTTGGTAAGACCAGCTTGGTTAGTGAGGAGGCAAAAGGCCACGGTGTGTTTTCTATAGCTGGGGCCTGATCCGTGACCTTAGCCAGCTGCCTTGAAAATGCCAGTGGTCACCAGGGCAACCCAGCCAGGGAGGGTTAATGATTCAGAGCAAATGCATCTTCGCTAGTGGCACAAGAGAGAGAGGGCAAGACAATGATAACTAAGAACAGGTCATAATGCATCTGTCACCTCTGAGCGGCCTCATCGTCTTTTATGCTGGAAATACATGAAGGAACTCAATGCCTCTTTGGCACATTGAATGAGGTTTAAGACTGCTTTCTCTTTTTTTTTTTTTTTTTTAATAATTTTATTGAATCATACAGCACACCCACCTCCATGCCTCTCTTCAAAGGATATCTCCGTTAAAACTAAGAAGAAATAATGCATTCAGGTACCAGAGTGGTTAAGGAGGAAGTTCTGAATGCAGAAGGCTGGAATGGAATCTTGGATCTAGCTGTGAGTGGTATCTGTACAAGAAAGTTAATAAACCTTTTTTTTCTTTTCTTTTTTTTTTTAGGCTTAAAAGTATTTATTTTTATCCATAATAAAATATTAAAAGTAAGGTAGACACACCCATCTCCAGCCCATGCACAAATACACACAGACTAGAAATAAATACAACAAAATCTTAACATTCATTCCCTCGACTAATTGAAATATAGGCATTTGTTACCATACGCCTTATCCTTCTTTTAATCT
>CAUYON010060136.1:0-47622 GCA_963573935.1 Arctocebus calabarensis
TGCATTTAGAAACTCTATTTCTTCCTGGAAATTCCGGTGTGGGTACCCTTGGTGAGAAGGCTTCATGAAATTCTTACCAGAATAAAAGAAGCTTTGAATTGAGTCAAACCCACTGTAATCCCTAGCAAGCTTCAACAGGGGAACCAGTGCTTTCAGCAGGAGGGTGGTACCACATGTCTTCAAAAGGAAACGTCTCTTGGAGACAAACATGCTACTCTCACTGAGTACATAAGCTTCCTGCTTATCAGCTTTTGTCACACTGATGATTGAACATTGCACATCCTTCAGAAGTACGTCCCACTCAGATCTCGGGATAGTGCGAAGATCCCCAGATCCTCGGTTTGCGTCAGGTTGCTGCTGGGAGAACCAAACCTCCAGCAGCTTCTCCGTCCCTTCGAAAAAATGTGCAGCTTCCAGCACCATCAGACTAGCGAGCAACCAACAAGCACAGAAAACAACTAATTAAACTTCTTCTCCCGCCGCTGCCGATTGTTCCAGCTGGTTACTAAAGTTCAGGTTCCTTCTTTTGCTATAATTTTATATTAACTTTTTTTTTTAAAGGACTAATAAAATTTCCCCGGCTTCTTTTTGTGAGTGAAAGTTGACCGTGAGTCCGTTGGAAATAGAGGCAGATACAGTTCAGTCTCATAGTCCGCTGCTCCCCGTTAGAGAGAGTAGAGCCAGCGCTAGCTAATGTTGCCGGCCATACTGTGGAAGTCCCATGTTTTCTTCTAGAAGCCTTATAGTTTTAGCTTTTAGGTTAATAATCCATCACAGATTACTTTTGAATATAGTATGAAGGGAGGCCTGAGATTCGTTTTTTGTCCTGCATACAGATATAGAATACTATTGTATGGCACATGTACATAAATGAACACAGATTATTAATCCATTCAAGTGTTGAAGGGTACCTAAGATTTCATATTCTTTATAACACCCTGGATGGATTTGGAGAACATTCTCCTAAATGAAGTATCACAAGAATGGAAAAACAAGCATCACGTGTACTCAGTACTGAATTAGAACCAGTAGATTAACAACTACACACTCACATGAGAGTAAAACTCATTTAAATTCAGGAGGGAGTTTAAGGGAGGGCGTAATTCCCATCCACTGGTCACATTATAGTTATATTGCACACTCCCTGGGTGAAGGGCATAATTACAACCCAGACTTCACCCTTACAAAAGCAAACTAGTAACCTAATCCTATGTAGCCCCATATTCATCTGAAACTTTAAAAAATGCAAAAGATGCTATACTGTATATATCGCATCTTTTTATAATTGGACAAATAAACCACATACTGGGAGAAAATATTTACTTATTTATGTATGTATTTATTTATTTAGCTTTGTCACCAAGCTGGAGTACAATGGTGTAATCTTAGCTCATTTCAGCCTCACACTCCTGGGTTCAGCTGTAGTTGTTAATCTGCTGGTTCTAAGCCTCTCTGATTTGACAATATGATCCCCTCAACTAGGGGTTTAAAAGATCTGGGGCTTTATATATATATATATATACACACCACTGAGCTCTGGTGTATACACCAAGGGCTCTGGATTTTTTTTTTTTTTTTGAGACAGAGTCTCACTTTGTCACCCTAAGTATAGTGCCATGGCATCATAGCTCACAGCAACCTCAAACTCTTGGGCTCAAGTGACTCTCTTGCCTCTCCTGAGCAGTTGGGACTACAGGCACCTGCCACAACTCCTGGCTAAATTTAGAGATGGAGTGTCACTCTTGCTCAGGCTGGTCTCAAACCCATGAGCGCAGGCAATCCACTCGCCTCGGCCTCCCAGAGTGCTGGGAGTATAGTCATGAGCCCCTGTGCCTGGCTGGCTCTGGACTTCTTAATACATAAGATTTTATCTTCTTTTCTCAAAAATTCTAGGATATAGAATTAAAGAAAGTTCCATCTGTACTGTGATATTTTCACTCACTGTTGAATTTGTATTGTTTATTTTCCTCCTACTGTTAGTACTCTAAGCCATAGAAATTTAAGATACCATTTTATAGAAATGTCCAGTTTGCCTAAAAACCATACCAACATCAGATACCATTTTATAGAAATGTCCAGTTTGCCTAAAAACTGATGACTGAATGTATATTTCTATATAGCCATTCACTGCTTCAAATATGTAGTGGAAATGAATCAATAATATAATTATTTCAAAAGAGATGTCATTTTATATTCAAATATATGTATGTATGACAGCAAAATATTCCTTGGGAGATCTCCTTTATGAGTAAATAAATGAGGGTGTCTAATAAAAAAACACAGATATTCAGTTATTCCAGCACCATTTTCTTTTTCATCATTGAATTAATTTTGTACCTTCATTGAAAATCAATTGACCATGGTTGTATGGATCTATCTCTGGACTCTATTCCATTTCAATGAGCTATGTATCTTATTTACTGTATCTTTATTGAAAGTCTTAAAATCAGAGCACCTGAATTATTCCATTTTGTTCTTTTTCAAAATTGTTCTGCCTATTCTAGGGCTTTTTGAAGCTTTTTTTTTTTGGCTGGGTCTGGGTTTGAACACGCCACCCTTGCCATACGGGGCTGGCGCTCTACTCTTTGAGCCACAGGCACCACCCTATATTCTAGGCTTTTTGTAAACTTTTAGATCAGCTAAAAATTTCAACAAAAAGTTCTGTTGCAATTTTGATTATACATGTATTGAACATATTTGAAAAAAACTGCAACAAAACAATATGAAATGTTCCAATCCATATATCTCTCCATTTTTGAAGTCTTCTTTAATTTCCCTCTACAATAGTATCACATTTTAATTTTAATGTTTGTTTCTTTAGAATATATTATAATTAATATAATTTATAATCTGTGTAAAAGCCATAATAGTAAAAATGGTATAATATGGCTTTTATTCTCACAATCTAACAGAGGAACAAAGAAGCCTCAAAACTGTTTTTTACAAGAAAACTTTGAGTAACATTTTTTAATTAAAAGAGATTATATATGTTTGCTATTAATATGTGTGCTATTAATAGCATGAACATAGACTATAATAAAAGCATAGAGGACTTAGGCACAGAAGAACACAAAAAGCTAGAAGAAACTAAATTTAGTCTTTGACTTCTCTTAATCAATTAAAAAAAATTAAAACATATTTAGATGAGCCTGTATTATGAAAAACCTAACTCTAAGAGATAAAATATAGCATTTGGAAAATACAAAAGCTTCTTATGACAATTTCTATCTCTAAGTTAGCATTTAGCATGGACAAGAGTATGTTATGTTACTACTACTTTGATTTATGAAGATTGTTCAATTTCACAATCACATTGACCTTATTAAATGATCTCAACATTTAATAATGAACATAACCAAGCTAAGTCTTTCGACTTTGAGCTTCTACTTCAATTAAAAATGACTGGTCAGAATTCCTTTTATGTAAGTCCGTTATAATGTCCTGAAAAGTAGTTCATCTTCTTTCTTAACTAAGTACATAATCCCAATTCAAAAGGTCTTATTTTCATTTTTAAAAATTTCTTAATTTTTTAGGTGATACCATCAAACAAGAATATGGTAAAAGCATGACTAAACTAGTCTTTTAGAGTACTTCTCTCAAGACTTTCAGAAGAGAAGCCAGACTTTTGATTAATAGCAATAAATTTTTTTTAGTTTTTTAAAATTTCAAAATATTCAGGAGGTACAAATGTTTTCGTTACATGGAGACCTTTTACATAGTATAATGCTTAAATTAGGGCTTTTATTTAATTAATTAATTAATTTATTTTTTGAGCCAGAGTCTCACTATGTTGCCTTACGTAGCATGCTGTGGTGTCACAGCTCACAGTAACCTCAAACTCTCAAGTGATCCTCTCAAGTGGCTCAAGTGATCCTCTTGCCTCAACCTCCACAGTAGCTGGGACTCTGGCACCCTCCACAACACCCAGCTATTTTTAGAGACAAGGTCTTGATCTTGCTCAGGCTGGTCTCAAACCCGTGAGCTCAGGCAATCCACCGACTTGGGCCCAGAGTGATGGGATTACAGGCGTAAGCCACCATATCCAGCCTAAACTAGGGCTTTTAGTGAGTCCATCTCCTGAATAGTGCTCATTGTGCCAGACTGGTAAGTTTTTACCCCTCCCCCTCTCCTTTTGTTTATTTCCAATGACCTTTATATCTCTTGGTATCCATGTGTGACCATACATTAGCTATCAATTATTAGAGAATACATGTGTGCTTTGTTTTTCCATTCCTGAGATACTTCACTTAGAATAATTTCTCTAGTTCTATCCAAGCTGTTGCACAAGACTTTCTTTCATTACTTTTTGTGGCTGAGTAGTACTCCATGGTCTATGTGTAGTACATGCCACATTTTCTTAATCCACTCATGAACTGATGGGCACTTAAGCTGATTCCACATCTTTGCAACTGTGAATTGTGCTGCAATAAACATGTGAATGCAAGTGTCTCTCCACGCCCCACCCCCCCAGGTCCCCATGCAGAGTCTCACCCTGTTGCCCAGGTCAGAGTGCTGTGGTGTTAGCCCAGCTCACTCAAACTCCTGGGTTCAGGTGATCCTCCTTTCTCAGCCTCCACAGTGGTTTTAATTGTTATTTCCCTGATGATTAGGAATGTTGAACATTTTTCTCCCTAGGTTTTTTTGGTTTCTTTCTCTCTTTTTTGAGACAGAGTATCACTTTGTTGCCCTTGGTAGAGTGCAAAGGCATCATAGCTCACAGCAACCTCAAACTCTTGGTCTCAAGCAATTCTCCTGCCTCAGCCTGCCAAGTAGCTGGGACTATAGATACCCACCACAACGTCTGGCTATTTTTTAGAGATTGGGGTCTTGCACTTGCTTAAGCTGGTCTCAAACTCCTGAACTCAGACAATCCACCCGCTCAGCCTCCCAGAGTGCTAGGATTACACGCGTGAACCACCACACCTGGCCTTGATTTTGTCACCATTTGTGGTTTTTCCCTTGAAAAATTCTGTTCATATTTTTGGCCCACTTTTTAATGGGGTGGTTTGTTTTTCCCTTGCTGATTTGTTTGAGTTCTTTTTTGGATTCTGGATTTTAGCCCTTTATCAAATGTATAGTTTGGGAATATTTTCCCACATTCCGTAGGTTATCTGTTTACTCTGATTGTTTCCCTTGCTGAGCAGAGCTTTTTGATTTAATGAAGTCTCATTTATTTATTTTTGTTGTCACATTTACCTTTGGGGTCTTGATCATACATTATTTGCCTAGAAGAGTTTTTCCTGTTGTCTTCTAGAATTTTTATAGTTGCATACCTTACATTTAAGGCTTTTATCCATCTTGAATTAATTTTTGTATAAGGTAAGAGATAGGGGTCCTGTTTCATCCTTCTGAATGTGGTTGTACAGTTTTCCCAGCACCATTTATCCAATGGGGCTCTCTTTCCCAGTTTATCTTGTTGTCTGCTTTGTTAAAGATCAGTTGGTTTCAGGTAGATAGTTTATTTCCG
The DNA here is from genome assembly GCA_963573935.1 of Arctocebus calabarensis. Classification (NCBI taxonomy): domain Eukaryota; kingdom Metazoa; phylum Chordata; class Mammalia; order Primates; family Lorisidae; genus Arctocebus; species Arctocebus calabarensis. Next base: position 5,468 of record CAUYON010060136.1, read on the forward strand.
GCTTCTCCATTCTGTTCCATTAGCTTACATCTTTACTTTTATACCAGTACAGTGCTGTTTGGGATACCATAGCCTTGTAGTATAATTTGAAGTCTGGTTATGTGATCCCTCTATATTTGCTCTTTTGGCTTAAGATTTCTTTGGCTATTTGAGCTCTTTTTTGGTTCCAAATGAAGCATACAATTATTTTTTCTAGACAGTTTTCTAGATCTGTGAAATATGATGCTGGTATTTTCGTGGGGATTGCATTGAATCTATAAATCACTTTGGGCAGTAAAGACATTTTAACAATGTTGATTCTACCAATCCATGAGCATTAGATGTTCTTCCATTTGTTTGTGTCTCTTGTGATTTCTTTCATCAGTGTTTTGTAGTTCTTCTTGTAGAGATCTTTCACCTTCTTGGTTAAGTATGTACGTAAGTATTTTATTTTCTTTGTCACTATTGTGAATGATATTGAATCTTTGATTTGACTCTCCACTTGACTATTAATAGTATATAAAAATGCTACTAATATCTGGACATTGATTTTGTAACCTGAGACTTTGCTAAATTTGTTAATTCTAGGAGTCTTTTAGTGGAGTCTTCAGCATTTTCTAGATACCAGATCTTATCGTCAATGAAAAAGAATAGTTTGACCTTCCCTTTCCTGATTTGGATACCCTTTTTTGCACCTTCTGTACATATATTTATATACAGACATAAACCTTCTTTTTTATGTATATAAGCTTCTTCTAAGATGACTGGTTTCACAATAACTAACAATCTCTTGAGTGAACTAGTAAAATCCAATTTTTAACATACACATCTGAGAATCTGGACCCAACAATGTGGCTCTGAAACTCAATCTCTATAACCATAATCAATGCAGCAACACTTGTTTTGTCTTGCAGGACTTGTTTTATCCTGCATTCTTCTGTCTTCATTTAAATAATGTCTCCCAAGGGGGGAAAAAGTCCTAGGGAGATATTCAAAACAGATTATCCTCTTAAATAGAAGAATTTCTGAATCTCTGGAAACATGGTAATGCCAGGGTTTAGCCTTTGTATTTGGGAGGACTCAACTATAATTTAGAATGGAAAGGAGAATATTTGATACTTCCCTAGAACCACAGACTCCACATTCATTTGACCTTTGAGTCTGGATAATTAGTTTGTTGTACTAGTATTTTTAAGCACTCTTACAGAAAATAGTGTAAATGAAATTGTTACACATGGAAATATACATTTATAATTTTGATATATTTTGCCAAAGTGCTCTCTAAAAGGGTTGGTTCTACTTACATTCCAACAAAATATTTCTGTTTCCTCACATCCTTCCCCATATTAAATATTATGTCAACATGTTAAACTTTATTAATTAGATACAAGGAAAATTGTATACTTATTTAATTTGCATTTTCTGAATTGAGAAGACATTAAATACACTATCATGTCAGTAGGCTATTATGTTTCTTTCTAGTTTCTGGCTATAAGTGTGTTTTGCCCATGTTTCCATTTAGTTGATGGTCTTTTGCTTATCAATTTGCAAGAGTTCTTTGTTTATTAAAAAAATCAGCCCTTTGTCTGTCAGATGTTAAAAGTATTTTTCCTTTTTTTTGTTATTTGTCTTTTGCATCATTATTTGTAATTCTAGGCAAGTAATTGAGATAAGGATTTACTAGGAAAGAATAAAGTAATCCCTTTTTCCTCCAAGTCACATAAAGGTGATTCTAGTTATGAGTGGATGAAATGAGAATTCAGCTGCAATAGACATCCAGTCGTATAAAGGAATAACCAAAACCATCTGAGAAACTGCATCGCAAATTGTCTCACACATTTCAAAGGAAGGTACTGTTCTGCCTTTTTCAAGTGCATCAAAATATTCAGTCACAGCTGAAGCAGATCAAGGCTCTACAACAATGTTATTTTACATTGTTTTATAGTGGACTACAAAGGTCGATAAAAATAATGTCAAGAGTTTACCCTATTCTATTACTGAAAAATCAGAGTTATGCAGAACATTTTTATTTGTTACTATGCGAAATTTTCTTTTGGCCTCCAGTTTTGCAGATCTTCTGCTGATGAAAAAAACACAAACTAGGAGATGCATCAATATTGAATGCGTTCATCATATTGAATGTGTATCTACTCACTTTGTTGAGTAGAAGTGGTTAAAAAACTAAGAACTAGCAAGGTTCCAAAAAACAAATAGAAAATAGCTTCAGGCATGATTAATGTAGAAAGGACTATACTTGAAAAAATATTCTGTTGTGGGCATCAAGTATTTGATTATTAGCATTAGTGGAACATTCCCCTTCTACTTTGTGTGACTTACTAATTGCAAATCTAGGGAATGGACAACTGAATGAATTTGAATTCATAACTGGCCATCGAAAGAATTGGATTATTTTGCCTCATCTCCCCATAGGGCGCGTGACATTTATCGACTTCCTTTGCATGTAAAAATAGGGATAATCATATAGTGCCCTTACAAAATCTACTTATTTTGTGAGATTGCTGAGAAGAATTTAAATTAAGGAATGGATGACAAATGCTGATTGTGAATGAGCTCTTGAAAATGCATTAGCTACCAGATCACTGATGTAATAACCAAACAAATGTTCCAATAGATGTGCAAAGAGGAATATCACACAGAGACACTCTCATGTACCATCAGTAAAGTTCACAAAGGTAGAGAGTTGTGCAGTTTAGCCCTTTCAACTAAGGAGGAGGTCGCTCAATACACTAAGACTGTTTCTTAGTGTAATGAGTAAGGTAACCATTATCCAAACTTTCAGCAGCTTATTTATTTATTTATTTTGTAGAGACAGAGTGTCACTTTATTGTCCTTGGTAGAGTGCCATGGCATCACACAGCTCACAGCAACTTCCAGCTCTTGAATTTAGGCGATTCTCCTGCCTTAGCCTCCCGAGTAGCTGGGACCACAGGCGCCTGCCACAGCGCCCGGCTATTTTCTTGTTGCAGTTCGGCTGGGGCCAGGTTTGAACCTGCCACCTTTGGTATATGGGACCGGTGCCCTACTCACTGAGCCACAGGCGCCGCCCTATTTATTTATTTATTTTTGAGACAGAGTCTTACTATGTTGCCCTCAGTAGAGTGCTGTTGCATCACAGCTCACAGCAACCTCAAACTCTTGGGTTTAAGTGATTCTCTTGCCTCAGCCTTCCAAGTATCTGGGACTACAGGTGCCCACCGATTGTTTTGTTATTGTCTTTGTTGCTTAGCAGACCTGGGCCGGTTCGAACCCACCAGCCATGGTGTATGTGGCCTGTGCTCTATATACTGAGCAATGGGCAACCAGCCATCAGTAGCTTAATTTTCTTGTTTTTGTACTTTATAGAAATGGAATTATAGACAGTCCCTGAGTTACAAACATCCAACTGATGTACAACTTATGAATAAAGACTATTACAGGTAATAAAGGTACCTGTTCACATTTCCACACAAATTCAACTTAACAAATCTTCAGAACTTATCTTGGTTATAACCTGGGGACTGCCTGTACTCGGTATGTACTTTTGTGTCTAGCTGTAGCTCAACTTTAGATTTCTGAAATTTATCCAAAATCTGCCTATCATTGCAGATGGTCTTTCACATTGCCCTGTAGTGCTCCTCTACACGAACACTGTGTGAATTTATTCATTTATTCTACAGTTAAGTCTTTTAAAAGACTTATAAAAACGGTTATTCCCGTTTGAGAGCTTTTACAACAAATGCAGCCAAGACCATCTTGACACTTGTCTGTCAGGGCACCGTAAGGATGCATTTCTCTTGGCTGTACTTGTAGGTGTGGAACTGTTGGGTCGCAAGGGTATGCACCTTTAGGGGATAGTGCCAAACTTTTTAAAAGAAGTTGTTCTACTTTACATTGCAGCAGGACGGTAGAAAAATCCAGTTACTCCCCATCCTCGCCAACTCTTGCAATTTTGCATTTTTTTTCTTTTTTATTTTTAAATATCAAAACAACCAAAGCAAAGTTAAGATTGCTTTTTGCAGGATGTGTCGGTTTTTCCTCTGGCTCTCTGAATTATTAACTGTGTCAGGCTTCTACTTTGCCCAGCCAAATCCTGCAGGCTGTGTGAGTGCGTTTTCGACTTTGCTCGACATTTTTGCTTACTTTGCCACTTAAGATGTCATCTGGTCAAGAAAATGAGGTGTGTGTCCGAGACGGCGCAAGTCTTTTTGAGGACTCTGGAAGCGTGATCATTCTGTAAGCGAAACTTAAATGCGGCCTCCTTTGGCCGATTTATCTTTTCTAGCGTCCACGATGCTCCTGCCTACCTCGGGTCTGCGCACAGCACATCCCGGCTGTCCCGGAGCCGCTGGGAACCGGGAGAAGCCCAGCCGCCCTCTCCGCAGCCAGCAGAACAGGGGCGGGGCGCGGGGAGGGGGGCGCACTTCGGCCCCGCGCATGCGCAGCCGAAGCCCAGCGCATGCTCCGCGGCGCGGCGGGTCCACCGCTGAGGGGAGTCCAGTGCCCTGCGTCCCGCCACCCTCGGTGGTATTCCCGCTGAGCGGCTCGATTCGAGCCTTATTTACCAATAAAGTTCGTTTAAAAATCATAATCATTCGTAACAGAGCGAAAGAGGGCGCGAGCCAGCCGGGCGGCCCCGCTGGGGAAGCTGGCGCGTTGGGAAGAGGCGGCGGCGCCGGCGGTTGCGCCGCGACCAGAAGGAGCCGGTCGCGCCGGGCGGTTACTTGGCGCCGGCGGGGGGACGGTGAGTAGCGGCTCGCGCTCCCCGGCGGCGGCGCTGCGCTCACTCGCCCTCTCCGGGGCCTGGGGGCTCCTCCCGCTGAGGTGGGGAAGCACCCTCCTCTGCCCAGGGTCCGGGATGCGCCTTACTGTGGGGAGCGGGGAGGGCCGTCGGGGGCAGGGGCCTCCAGGCCGGGGCTCCCATCCCCCGGCCCGGCCCGCCGCTGAGCGCCGAGCCCGAGCGCTGCAGGAGGGGAGCGGCCGCGCCTGCCCGGGGCCCTCTCCCCGCTCGCTGCGGTCGCTGCGGTCGCTCTGTCTGGGTGTCCGTGCTGGAACTGCCCCGTGGGCGGGAAAGAGCGGGCTGGACCAAGGGCGAGGCGCTGCGCGCTCAGAGAACATCGGGCTGCCCTCCCCCAGCCCCAGGTGAGGAAGGGGCGACCCGGGACGGGCGCGGCACCAGCAAGGGGCGTTCGGTGCTCGGGCTCGGTTGGGGCGGGGGCGGAGGGTCATCGGCTCCGCCCCGACTTTTACACTCCGGGTCGCCCCGCAGGCCCCTCTTTACTCGCGGCCCCACCCTTCCCTCCGTGCACGCTCGGAGACTGCGAGAATATGAATGAGCCCGGCTGCACCGTTTCATTGACACGGGTTGCCACAGAGTTAACTTTACCGGGAGCTCCGAGGAGCCGTCAGCAGGTCCCAGGAGTGTGTAAAGAGGAGAACTGTGTTATCACGAGCTAGTGAAGTGATGAAGTAGGCTCTTTTAGACCTTTTTAGGACTGTTTACTTCTCTAGGTTTTACGTAACTCCTGAAATCTAGGTAACTTCACTATTTTTTCCCCACTTCTCTTGGTTTTGCACAACTCTTGAAATTTAGATGACTTCATTGACTCTAACAAGTTTTTCAGTATTTTTACAAATATAATCATACCTATATTTTAGTAAAGGCTGTTATGAAAAAACCAGTGAGTTAACTCATCCTTTTCTAATTTATGTTAAAATGTAAGTTCAGTGGAAAGGATTTTTATATAAAGTATTGTTGGCAAGGTTTTTAGTTATTGTACTCAGGATTGTGCTTATTTTCTAAGAACTTAATTATTGAAATAGCGCTTTAGCTCTATAGTGTCTGAGAATCACAAGTGTCAAACTGTTAAAATCTGATTTTTTCCTTAAATTATACTATTTTAAATATTATGGTGAAATTGACCTTTTGGAGGGCCTGTAGTTCTGTGGATTTTAGATTCATGTAACCACCAACACAATCCTCCTAATGCTTGTGCTGTCTTCTATCACATCCCTTAGCCTTAACCCCTGACAATAATTGCTCTTTATCATAACAATAGATAACATTTTTTTTGTTCCACTTTGGCTGGGCCAAGGTTCCAGCCAGTGCTGTACTCACTGAGCCACAGGCAACAATAGGTAACATTTTGATACTGGCTTCTTTCCCTCAGCATAATGCCTTTGAGATACCTCCTAGGTGTTTTTGTGTGGGTAATTTCCTTTTTTATTGCGGAGTAGTATTTCTTTACTACATCCACTTGCTGAAGGACATTTGAGTTGTTTTCAGTTTGGGGTGATTATGAATAGAAGGCTGTAAATACTGTGGACACAGGTTTTTGTGTGAACATGTTTTCGTTTCTCTATGGTATTGGTAGGAAAAGGATTTCATGGTCATACCGGAAATGTATGTTTAGTTTTTTAAAAACTGTCAATCTTTCTCAAAGTGGCTGTATCATTTTGCATTCCCACCAGCAACATGTGAGAGTTATAGGAGCTCCACATCCTCCTCAACATTTGGTATTGTCAGCATTTTATAATTTAGCCATTCAAATGGGTGTGTGGTAATATCTTAGTCTTCATGTGCCTTTAACTGATGGCCAATGATGTTGAATATCTTTTCATGTATTCATTTGACATACTCTTTTGTGAGGAGACTGGCCAAGTCTTTCGCCCAATTTTAAATTGAGTGTCTCTTCCTTTCCTTCCCCTCCCCTCCTCTTCCCTCCCCTCCCCTCTCTTTTTGAGATAAGGTCTTGTTTTACTGTTCAGGCTAGAGTACAGTGGCATCATCATAGCTCACTGCATACTCAAACTTCTGGGCTCAAGTGATCCTACTGCCTCAGCCTTCTGAGTTGCTGGGACTATAGGCATGTACCATCATGCCCCACTAATTTTTAATTTTTTGTAGAAATGGGTGTCTCACTATGTTGCTCAGGCTGGTCTTCTTGACTCCTGGCCTCAAGCAATCCTCCCACATCAGCTTTCCAAATTGTTAGGATTACAGATTGAATTTTGAGAATTCTTTATATGTTCTGGATATAATTTATATGTCAAATACATGTTTTACAATATGTCTTCCAGTCTGTAACTTGTATCGTTTCATACTCTTCACAATGTCTTTCAGAGAGCAATTTTTTATTTTTTAAAGACAAGAGACTCACTCTGTTGCCAAGGCTAGAGTTCTGTTACATCATAGCTCACAGCAACCTCAAACTCCAGGGATCAAGTGATCCTCCTGCTTCAGCCTTCCAAGTAACTGGGACTCTAGTTCCCTGCACAATTCCTGGCTAATTTTTCCTATTTTTAGTAGAGATGGAGTCTCATTCTTGTTTAGGCTGGTCTCCACCTCCTGAATTCAAGGGTTCCTTCCACCAATCCCAGAGTGCTAGGATTATAGGTATGAGCCACCATACCTAGCCACAAGAGCAAATATGTTTAATTAAGTCCAGTTTGTCAGTTTTTTCTTTTATGGATCTTTTGGTATCATGTCTAATAACTCTTTGCCTAATTCTAGGTCAAAAAGATTTCCTCTTTTTGAAAAAATCTAAAAGTTATGGTTTTACATTTATGTATGTGGTGCATTTTAAGTTAATTGTATAAAGTGTGACGTTTAGATGCAGGTTTACTTTTTTGCATTCAGATGTCCAGTTCTATCACTGTTGAAAAGACTATCTTTTCTTAATTGAATCATTTTTTAACCTTTGTCAAAAATCAGTTGGCTGTATTAGTGTGAATTCATTTTGGGCCCTCTGTTCTGTTCCATTTTACCAGTGTCACGCTTTTTTGGATTAATTTATTGTTACAGTGTTTTAAAATCAGTTAGTATGATTTCCTCCAGGTTTATTCTTTTTCAAAATAGTTTTAGGTGTTCTAGTTCCTTTGTCTGTAGTTTAGAACCAGCTTTTCTCTACAAAAAAATCCTGCTTTTACTTTGATTGGAATTGCATTATGCCTATAAATCAACTTGGGGAAAAATGCTATTTTTACTTTGTTGAGTCTTCCCATCCATGAACATGGTATGTCTTTCCATTTAGGTCTTTGTTTCATTAATGTTTTGTAGTTTTCAGCATAGATCCTGTATATCTTTTGCTATATTTTATACCTAAGTATTTAATTTAGGGAAGCTATTGTAAACCTCATTTTTTTCAAATTGTAGATTATTTACATACATAAATACAGTTGTATTTTTGTGTTGCCCTTGTAGCCTGTGCCTTTGCTTGAACTCTCTTATTAATTCCAGGGTTGGTTTGTTGGGATATATTTTTGGGATGGGAGGGGTAGGTTCTTTGGGTTTTTCTATAGAGACAATCATGTCATTTATGAACACAGTTTCATTTGTTTTTTTTCTAATCTATAAACATTTTTGTTGCCTATTGCACTGGCTAGGACTACATGTATGATGAATAGGATTAGTGCGCGTGGACAACCTTGCTTCCAGTAGAAGGGGAAAGCAATCAGTCTTTCAGAATTAAGTATGATGTTATTATAGGTTTTCTATCATAGATGCCCTTTATCAGGTTGAAGAAGTACCATTCTATTTCTGGTTTGTCAAGAATTTTTGTCACAGGTTCAGTGCCTGTGGCTCAAGCAGCTAAGGTGCCAGCCACATACACCTAAGCTGGCGGGTTTGAATCCAGCCCGGGCCTGTCAAACAACAATGATGATTGCAACCAAAAAATAGCCGAGCATTGTGGTGGGCACCTGTAGTCCCCACTACTTAGGAGGCAGAGGCAGGATACTCACTTGAGCCCAGGAGTTGGAGGTTGCTGTGAGCTGGGATGCCACGGGACTCTATCCAGGACAACAGCTTGAGGCTCTGTCCTCTCAAAAAAAAAGAATCTTTCTCACAAATACATACTGAATTTTGTCAAATATTTCCTCTGCATCAGTTGACATTGTGATACGATGTTTCTTCTTAAGTCTTTTAATATGGATTAAAAAGTATTAAAAATGCCTTGCATTCCCAGAGTAAAGTCCACTTGATTGCAGTATATTATTATTTTTAAATATTGTTGAATTCAGTTTACTAATTTTTTATTGATGATTTTTGCATCTATGTTTATGAGAGTTTGTCTATTCTTTTTTTTTGTACTGTCTTTGCATGGGTGGCTTTGGTATCCATATAATGCTTCTTCATAAAAAGAGTTGGGAAGTGTTTCCTCCTTGTTTCTATTTTGGAAGAGATTACGGACATTGGTGTTAATTTTTCTTGTGCTGGCTCTGCGCCTGTGGCTCAGCGGGCTAAGGCGCCAGCCACGTACACCTGAGCTGGTAGGTTTGAATCCAGCCTGGGCCCGCCAAACAACGACTGCTACAATCAGAAAATGGCCAGGCGTTGTGGCTGCGCCTGTGGTCCCAGCTACTTGGGAGGCAGAGGCAAGAGACTCGCTTGAGCCCAGAAATTGGAGGTTGCTGTGAGCTGTGATGTCACAGCACTCTATCCAGGTTGACAGCTTGAGGCTCTGTCTCAAAAAAAAAAAAAAAAATTTTTTTTTTCTTGTGCCTAGAGATTACTTTTTCTTTTTTAAAGACAGTCTCACTTTCACTTTGTGTCCTGTGGTGTCATAGCTCACAGCAAACTCATACTCCTGGGTTCAAGCGATCCTCTTGCCTCAGCCTTCCAAATAGCTGGGACTATAGGTGCCTACCATGATGAATGTCTAGTTTTTCTATTTTTAGTAGAGAATGGGTCTTGCTCTTGCTCAGTCTGGTTTTGAATGCTTGAGCTCAGAAGATCCACCTGCCTCAGACTCCCAGAATGGTAGGATTACAGGTATGAGCCACAGTGCCCCTCCCCTACCACCACCCCAGAGATTATTTTTTGAGTTTTTAAGTTACAAATTCAATTTTTTAAATAGTTTACAGTGTTATTCACATAATCTATTTCATATTGAGTGAATTCTGGTAGTTTATGCTTTTCCAGGAGGAATTGATTCATTTCATCTAGCTTGTCAAATTTAGGTGCACAGTTTGTTGAATTATCTTTCCTAGTCTGCAGAGTCTATTTAGTGCCCTATATTTTATTCCTGATAATAGGTTACTTAGGTCCTCTTTATTGTGTGTTGGCTTCACTAAAGGTTTGTCAATTTTATCAATCTTTGCTTTTGTTTAATCACTTCTATTTTTCTATTTTTGATTTAATTTATTTCTCTTATTTCCTTCCTTTTGATTACTTTGGCTTTACTTTGCTCTTTGTCTAGTTTCTTTTCTTTTCTTTCTTTTTTTTTTGAGACAGAGACTCACTATGTGGCCCTCGGTAGAGTGCTGTAGCATCACAGCTCACAGCAACCTCATACTCTTGGGCTTAAGCGATTATCTTGCCTCAGCCTCCCAAGTAACTGGGACTACAGGTGCCTGCCAGAACGCCCGGCTATTTTTTTATTGTAGTTGTCATTGTTGCTTAGCTGGCCCAGCCAGGTTTGAACCCGCCACCTCCAATGTATGTGGTTGGCACCCTAACCACTGAGCTACAAGCGCTCAGCATTTTTTTTTAGTTTCTTGAGATGAGAGCTTAGATTTGAGATTTTTTGTTTTTTTTGTAGTAAACATTTAGTGCTCTAAATTTTCTATTCAGCACTGCTTTAGCTGTGTCCCATAAATTTTCACATTACTGTATTTTTTTTTTTTTTTTGGTACATGTACATATCAGTACAACAAATACTGTATTTTCATTTTCATTAAATTCAAATTATTTGTTTTCTTCTCTTGAGACTTCTTCTTTGACTCACAGATTGCTTTATTATTATTATTATCATTATTATTATTGATCGGGGTCTCACTTTGTCAATCAGGCTAGAGTTCAGTGGTGTGATCATAGCTCACTCCAGTTTTGAACTCCAGTGCTAAAGTGATCCTCCTGAGTAGCTGAGACAACAGACATGTACAACCATGCCCAGCTAATTTTTTTTTTTTTTTTTTGGTAGAGACAGTCTCACTTTGTTGCCCTTGGTAGAGTGCCATGGTGTCACACAGCACACAGCAACCTCCAGCTCTTGAGCTTAGCTGATTCTCTTGCCTCAGCCTCCCAATTAGCTGGAACTACAGGTGCCCGCTATAAAGCCTGGCTATTTTTTTGTTGCAGTTTGGCTGGGGCCGGGTTTGAACCCACCACCCTCAGTGTATGGGGCCAGCGCCCTACTGACTGAGCCAGAGGCACCACCCCCAGCTAATTTTTTAAAAGCTTTTATTGTGGAGACAGGTCTCTCTATGTTGTCTAGTCTGGTCAAAAACGCTTGGCTTCTGGCAACCACAGACAGTTTAGCAGTGTGTGCTTTTAGATTCCAAATATGTGGAGATTTTCCTGTTATCTTTCTGTTACTGATTTCCAGTTTAATTCTGTTGTAGTCAGTGAATACATTCTGTATGACTTTCATTATTTTAAGTTTATTAAGGTTTGTTTTATTGAGGTTTGTTTTATGGTCTAGAATATGTTTTATTTTGGTATATGTTTACTTGCTGTTTGAAAGGAAGTATATTCTAATTTTGTTGTGTGGACAGTTCTATAAATGTCAAATAGATTCTAATTTTTTGTGTTTTTATTATTTTATTTTATTTGTAGTGGTTTTAGTTTATCTCTTTGTATAACTTCTTTAGTGGTTGCTTGGGTATTACATTATTTACAGTCATGCATTACTTAACAAGGGGGATACATGTTCTGAGAAATGCACGAGGAGGCAATTTCGTCATTACGTGATTGTCACAGAGTATACTTACAGTAACCTAGATGGTGTATCCTACTATGGACCTAGGCTAGATGGTACAACCTATTGCTTCTAGGCAGTAAACCTATGTAGCATGTACTGTACTTAATCTATAGGCAACTGTAACAGTGGTGTTTGTGTATCTAAACATAGAAAAAAGTAAAAATAGTTTTCTAATTGGGGACAGCCATCATATACACATGCAGTCCATTGTTAACCAAAACGTTATTTTGTGGTATATAATTATAAATGTGATTTATCATATATCTTTTGGTGTTTATATTATACTATAGTTTACCAATTCAAGTGAAAACTTATCTTCCTTTACATCCGTTTATCCTTCCCATTTATAATTAATTATCTTAAATATCTCTGTACATATATTAAACACCACATAGGCTAGTTTTATAATTTTTGTCTCAACAGTCAAATATAATTTAGAACATTCGAGGGAAGGGAAGCCTATTGCATTTAACAATATTTTTGTTCTTACTATGTTCTGATAGTCCAAGGTTTTGTTTTTGTTTTTTTTTTAATCATTTACTTTCTGTTTAGAGAACTTCTTTAGCTGTTCTTTTTCTATAGATCTGCTATCAACAAACGCTCTTAGTTTTCCCTCATGAGATTATGTTGATTTCCCTTTCATTCCTAAAGCATATTGTCATTGGATATACAATTCTGGCTTGACAGTTCTTTTCTTTCAGTGCCAAAAAATGATATGTCACTACATGTCACTACCTCCTGGCCTCCGTGATTTTTTTTTTTTTTTTTGAGACAGAGTCTTCAAGCTGTTACCCAGGATAGAGTGCTGTGGCATCATAGCTTATAGCAACCTCCAATTCTTGGGCTCAAGTGATCCTCTTGCCTCAGTTTTTCTATTTTTAGTAAAGATAGGGTCTCACTTTTGCTCAGGCTGGTTTCAAACCTGTGAGCTCAAGTACTCCATTTGTCTCGGCCTCCCAGAGTGTTGGGATTACAGGCGTGAGCTACCGTGCCTGGCTGGCCTTCACAATTTCTGATGAGAAATTCACGGACCTTTGAATTATTTTCCCCTATAGGTAGGGAGTCTTTTTTTTCTGGCTATTTTCAAAATGATTTCTTTCTCTTTAAGTTTTTAGAAGTTTGAGTTTGTGTTTCTTGGTCTGGAGTTCGTTAGGTTTACCTGGTTTGGAATTCCCTCAACTTCTTAAATCTGTAGGTTTATTTTTTCCAAATTTGGGAAATTTTTAGGTGTTATACCATAGAAACTTCATCTCCCTACATTGACCACCTCCTTAAGTTGACCAAATTTTCATAAACTAGACATACACCACATGTACCTATGAGTACAGTAGACCTAGTTCCTTCTGTTGACCACCTCTGTATGTTAGCCAATTTGTTAAGGTCCCTTTGGTGGTCAACTTACAGAAATTCTATTGTATCTTGAAATATTTTCTTGGCCCTCTCTTCTTTCTCTTCTCCTTCAGACACTGTGATGATAAAAATATTAATTTTTTTCTTTAGTTCCACAGGTCCCTGAGGCTCCTTTATTTCAGTCTGTTTTCTCTGTATTATTCAGTTTGGGTACTCTTTATTGTTCTGTGTTAAAGTTCACTAATTTTTTTCATTGGTCCCGTCTGCTCATGAGCCTATCATTGAGGTTTTTATTTTGGTTATTATAATTGTCAGCTTTAAACATTCCATTTTGTTCTTTATATTTTGTTTCTTTAATGAGACTTTAATTTTTATGTTTGTTTGTTTCAAGTGTGTCCGTAATTGCTCCTTGACTGCCAGCTATTTTTATTTTTAAAATCCTTGTTAGATAATTCTTGTTGCTGTTGTCTATTGATTGTCTTTTGAATTCACATAAAGATTTTCCTCATTTTTAGTGCTGAGTGATTTTTGATGGAAATCCAGACAGTTTGCTTACAATGTATGGTACTCTGGATCTCATTTAAATGTTCTCTTTTAGCTTGCTTCCTTTCATAGTACTTTAAACAGAGGAAAGATGGGGCACTACCTCCTTACTACCAGGTGTGTGTGTGGGGGGGGTAGTGACACTGCAGGAAATATGGGGATGTTCTCATTACCTTTGAGGAATGGTGAAAGTCCTGGTTTTCTATGGCTTCTTCTGACATCACTCCAGCAAGGGAGGGGAGGTAGAAAGGGAGAGGGATGACTGAGCTGCTGGATGAGGTGGGTGTCAGACTCCCCATATGGTCTCCAGTGGTCCCCTGTGGTGGGAGGGACCCTTCCTTACCTCCCAGTGGGGATGAAACTTCTGCCCCCAGTTGCTCTTCTCTGGCACATAGGGCAAGTTGGGGCACAATCTTATTATCCTCACAAGGGTGTGTTTACTGTCTTGCTACTTGCTCATTGCTCCTTTCCTGGTCCTTCTGCTCAAGAGAGTAGGCTTTAGTTTGGGGTAAAACTAAAGCCTACTTTGTTGTTGTTGGCATTTCCTGGTTACTGGCTTCTCCACAATCCATTCTGGGATATGTGAGGTAAAAACTCAAGTAAGACAACTCATGGTAGTTGTTCCTGTGGCCTGAGGGACCCTAGCCACACTTTTTTCTTTCCACTTTCCAGTCTTTATGTTTTTTATATTTATAGTATCCAGAATTTTTATAATAGAGGGAGGAATAGGGAAATACATGTCTGTTATTTTGTTCTAGAAGCAAAAGTCTCTGAAGTATTTATTTTTTAAAGGATACAATTTTTGTTGTTGCTTTTAAATTACACAATCTTCTCAAATAAAGAATTGTTTAAGTAGAGAAAAAAGATCTGCTTTTAAGAACTGAACTGGTACGAGGTAACAGCTGGGTGAGCAAGGTTCAGGATGGTAGAATTTCAGATTTGATCCTAAGTGTCCTGAAGACCACACCTTCCTCTAGAGTAGGAGGATGGTGGTATTTGATGTCCAGGTTGTACCCTAGACCATTTACATCACATTCTCACAGGACAGAATACAGGCATCAGTAATTTTTAAAGTTCTCTAGATGATTCTAGTGTGTAGCCAAGATTGAGAAACACTAACCTAGGGTAATGTTTCTAACTTTTTTTTTTTCTTGAGACAGAGTCTCACCTTGTTTCTCTCGGTAGAGTGCCATGGTGTCATAGCTCACAGTAACCTCAAACTCTTGGGCTCCAGGGATTCTCTTGCCTCAGCCTCCTGAGGATCTGAGACTACACCACAAGTCCAAGCTATTTTTTTTAGAGATAGGGTATCGTTCTTGCTTAAGCTCGTCTCGAACTCCTATGATCCACCTGCCTCGGCCTCCCAGACTGTTAGGATTACTGGAGTGAGCCACTGTGCCCACCCTCTAACATTTTCCTGATTAAAAATTCACTTGGGATGTATGTCCAATTCAAATTCTATAGGAAGCAAACATCAAGAAGGAATTAGAAGTGCAAGAGATTTATTGTGGGGAATGCCCGTGTTGAATAAAGAGGAAAGCCTGCAAGCTTCAATGCCAGCTTGATAGCTGTGAAAAGAGGATTGGGTGGAAAAAGCCCCAGCCTGCAGTGCAGCTCTGAGAAGACCTCAGCCAGTTTGATAGGAAGCCCCAGAGCAAAGAGAAATCCCATGTCGGGCCGGGTTGGCCTGTTCAGTCATCACCTGGGACAGGGGTAGCCTTAACAGGAGTGGGCAGTGTCGCGGGTCCTGAAGGTGTGGCAGCTGAGAGTGGAAGAACTAAGGAGCACACTTCTGTGCTGTGTTTTAAAAAACAGATTCCACGCTGCTCCTTTGAGATTACTGATGATTTATGTCTGAGGTAGACCCAGAACCTATACTCTAACCAGTACTCCTAGGTAATTCTTACGGTCATTCAAGTTTGTGAAGTACTAAGGACAATTGTTGAGACTGTAATTGGGGACAAAGAAAGGAATGTTTTTCACATTGCATATTTGCTGGATGTAATTGTGGTACAGATGGATTTTCAGTTATGGTGATTAGAATATAATAGCTAAATGGCCAGGACCCTAACTAGTAATTTTAAGAAGAAAATGACTTTCTCTTCTTTATGGTCTAAAATGCAAACAGTTCACATTCTGTTACTCTTATTGTATGAGGAACTATAACTACTCTGAAACTAAAGCAACAGATGTGGTGTGAGATTATTTGTAAAGGATTTATTGTAACCTTAACGCAGCATAACAAAGAGCCCCATGCTGACACAGGTTGTATGTTATTATACAAACCTTTCTTTAGGGTGCTTTTCAAGGGACATTAATTATTGTGAAGTTGAAAAGCAGTTTCCACAGCAGTTTTGTATTTTTTTGCCCATCTGATGATACGCTATGGAGGATTTTTTGTTATATAAAACTACAGGTTGAGTATCTCTTATTCAAAATGCTTGAGACCAGATTGCAGGACATTGAGCTCCATAGAGACAGCGCTGGGGCAAGTGCGAGCCAGATGGGCACTAGGCGAGGAAAAATAACTAAACATGGGCAAAGGAGATCCTAAGAAGCCGAGAGGCAAAACGTCATCATATGCATTCTTCTTTGTGCAAACTTGTTGGGAGAAGCACAAGAAGAAGCACGTAAATGCTTCAGTCAACTTCTCAGAGTTTTCTAAGAAGTCCTCAGAGAGGTAGAAGACCATGTCTGCTAAAGAGAGGGGAAAATTTGAAGATACGGCAAAGGCGGACAAGACCCTTTATGAAAGAGAAATGAAAATCTAGATTCCTCCTTAAGGGAAACAAAAAAGAAGTTCAAGGATCCCAATGCACCCAAGAGACCTCCTTTGGCCTTTTCCTTGTTCTGTTCTGAGTATTGCCCCCAAATCAAAACATCCCGACCTATCCATTGGCGATGTTGAAAGAAGCTGGGAGAGATACTGCTGTGGGTGACAAGCAGCCTCATGAAAAGAAGGCTGCAAAGCTGAAGGAAAAATACAAAAAGGATAGTGCTGCATATTGAGCTAAAGGAAAGCCCAATGCAGCAAAAAAGGGAGTCATCAAGGCTGAAAAAAGCAAGAAAAAAAGGAAGAGGAGGAAGGTGAAGAAGATGATGATGAAGAATAAGTTGGTTCTAGCACAGTTTTCTTTCTTGTCTATGAAGCAACCCCCTGTAATCCCCTCTACACAACTCCTTTTGAAGAAAAAAATGGAAATGTAAAGCTATGTAAGATTTGTTTTAGAAAAGAAAAATGTTTGAGACCAGAAGCGTTTCAGATTTTGGATATTGGAATATTTGTGTATGCATAGTGAGATACAAGTGAGCACCATGAGGAAGGAACCCAAGTCTCTGCAGGAAATTCATTTATGTTTCATATATGCCTTAGAAACGTAGCCTGAGGTAATCTGACATAATATTTTTAATTTGTGCATGAAAAAAGGTTTTAACTGCGACCCCTTACACTTCAGGTATGGAGTTGTTCACTTCCTATGTCATGTCAGTGCTCAAAAAGTTCCAGATTTTGGAGCATTTCAGATTTTGGATTTTTTGGATTAAGAATGGTCAACCTATACTAATTTTTGAATGCTTAACTTTCACTAGGTTAAGTGTTTATATGTATCATTGATTAACAGTCCTGTGAGGCAGATATTGCCAGGGAATGGAAGTGTACAGAGGTTAAGCAGTAACTTCATTGAGAGCACAGAACTAGTAAGTGGCAGCTTTAAATTAGGCCTCAGGTCTAATGTCCACATCTTCATCTCTATGAAAGGGAGAACTATGTAGACCTAGGCATTTATTGACACATGAATGTTATACATTATGCTACTGGTGAGGATTATAAAATGAATAGCATTGTTTGACCTTTCAAAGAATTTACATTATCTAAAAAGGGGTGGAAGGGGGCTGCACTCATGGAAACAAATTCTTACAATGCAATATGATTATTTCAATATAATTTAATTATAGTGTGTTTTGTTTTGTATAATTTTTATGTCATAAAAAAATAATTTCATTTTAAACAACAGATTTGAAAGAGAAGATCTGATTGCCTGGATTTACAGTTGGTACGGAAGACCGTTGCAACTCCAAAAATGTTGGAGGAAGATATGGAAGTGGCCATCAAGATGGTGGTTGTAGGGAATGGAGCAGTTGGAAAGTCAAGTATGATTCAGCGATATTGCAAAGGCATTTTTACAAAAGACTACAAGAAAACCATTGGAGTTGATTTTTTGGAGCGACAAATCCAGTATGTACTTGGCCATTTTATCCCTTTGGTTTTGATTTGTGACCTGTGTCTAAGACTTTCACTGGAATAAGGATAACTAATTACAGATCAGTCCAAGGTTAGGCAGCTACAGGCAGTTGACGGTGGTTTTTAGTTACTCTTTACCATAAGTACCTTTATCCTTCTGTCTTCTTTTCTCTTTCATCTTTTTCCTTTCCTCTCTCATTTTTTTTCTTTTTTCATATACTATCCTCTCCTTTTTCCACCTTTTTTTTTTCTTCCTGACCACTAGACCACCAGGGAACCATTTTTTTTCCTTATCTCACCTGTTTTATATTTACTGGTGACACCTTGGGTGCTTTAAACATTGATGCATAACTCTAATGAGATTTCCATTTGCTGTTTTATTTGAAATGTAAGTTACCCATTTCTTTAAAAAAGTTTTCATCTTATATTATGGGCTCTTTTTGTTTAGAATAGCTCTTTAAAAGAGGGTAAGATGGGCGGCGCCTGTGGCTCATCGAGTAGGGCACCGGCCTCATATACCAAAGGTGGAGGGTTCAAATCCGGCCTCAGCCGAACTGAAAAAAAAAAAAAAAGTGGGTAAGACTGTCAAGAAGTTGTATAGAGTCTTTACAAGACTGTATAGAGAATTAATAATTTGTTTTTACTACAACAAAAATAAGAGAAAACAGATTTAGGAGGATTAAGTTTGCCTATGCAGAGGGACTCCTACTTTAGGAATCCAGTTAGAACCTACAGAACATCTGAGTAACACTTCTTGTCATTAGTCTTAAGAGTGTTTAAGGATTTTTTTAAATTATAGGAAACAAATTAAACTGTATTACCAAAATAAGAAACATTTGGCAAATCTGACTTAATTGCCCAAGTTTAATATCAAAGAGAATCATAATTATATACATTGTTTTAAATATTATTTCATTGCTAATCTGTATTCTATTATCCTATTATAGTTTTTTTGTTTATTTGGTTTTTAGAGATGAGGTATAGCATAAGCTCCCTGTAACCTTGAATTCCTGGGTTCAAGTGATCCTCCTGCCTTGGCCTCTCAAGTAGCTGGGACTATAGACACATGCCACCCTGCCCAGAGACGGAGTCTCACTATTATCTAGGCTAGACTCCTGACCTCAAGCAATCCTCTCATGTTGGCCTCCCAAATTGCTACGATTATAGGTGTAAGCCACCATGTCTAGTGAGCCTCTTTTTTTTTTTTATTATTTCGATATTTACCTGAAACCAAGTTAACTATTTTAAATATGTAGTTGATTGTCATTATTTGTAGATTCTATATTTGCAAATTCATATACTTGCTAAAATTTATTTGTACTCCCAAATTAGTAGTTGTAAAGTCTTGGGGATAACTTGCAGACATGCACAAAGAAGCAAAAAATTAAAGTTGCCCAACATGCACTTTCTCAGTTGAGTTTGTCAAACAAATTCTTCCTTCTTGCTTCAGCTCTCATACAGTAAACACGTGTCCTGTTCATGTTCTGTTTAGTGCTACCTTTTGTACTTTTTATTGATGATTTTGCTGATTTAAAAGTCCTCCAAGGATAATGCTAACATGCTGTTTAGTGTTCTAAGGACAGGAAGACCAGGGTGGTACTTATGGAGAAAATACACGTGTTAGATAAGGTCTATTCAGACATGACTTATGGTGCTGTTGGTAATGAGTTCATGTCAATGAATTTACAATATATGGTAGTAAGGTATGTTTCAGAAGAAACACAAAACAAGGTTATATATTGATCATTTGACGAAAATGTAACCAAGAGTTCTCAGGAACCAGACCCTGTATTTCCCCTAGGAACAACAGTTCAGTATTTGCTAATTCAGTATTGACAGTGACAGAATAGAACTACTCTGAATAATGAGAATGAACTGTATAACAAAGTAGAGTTGATTTTAAGGTAAAGGGTATCCAGGAAGGTAAACTGCTTTTCCCTTTCTTACTCATTCTATCTTCAAGGCACCAGGACCCATTAGGATGGTATAGGGAGAGGAGAGGATTTCCTCTCCCAGTACTGCTCATCTCACAGCCAGTACTAACTGTGACTATTGTCAAAGAAAGAAATATGGCAAGTGAATCCAGATCATGCGGAAAGCTATAGCTTAGAAGTACTCAGACTTTTTCAGAGTGAAGCTGACAGTGCGCAGCTGGTCCCAGTGGTTTGCCTTATGATTTTCAACTTTACAGTGGGTTGATTAGGACATACCCCTTCTTAAATCAAGGAGTGGCTGCACTTAGAATGGTTTCACTTATAATTTTTTACTTTACTTACACTATTTTGTGATTACAACGGGCTTGGCAGGATATAGCCCCCAGTGGATTTACTAGAATATAATCCTATCATTAAATGAGAAGTGTGTGCAGTTTTAATGCCTTTGGATTTGAAAAATAAAAATATACATAAAACTATGCTGCCAGAAATATTTTCCTTTACTTATGAAATAAATTATCTTTTGTTTCAGAGTTAATGATGAAGATGTCAGACTAATGTTATGGGATACTGCAGGTCAAGAGGAATTTGATGCAATTACAAAGGCCTACTATCGAGGTAAACATGCAGGTGCTATTTATTTTTGTGTGTGGGCATGTTATTTTGGCTAAATAAAGAAGTTCACTTTCTTTGTTTCCCAGATAAGAGTTTGTCTTTAAGAATAGTTAAACTACTTGCAAAGTGTTTTTTAAATACTTTCCCTATTCATTGTTTTTCCAAATATCTTGTAAAGTGGCAAATAACACTTTAGGTATTTTGTACTGTAGGCATTTTGTCTCTGCCTTAAAATTATGTGACTCATTTAGGCATTCCCAGACTAAATCAGTCAAAAACTGTTATATGCCTACTCTGACCCCCAAGGAAATGACTACATAATCAGAGAGTGGAAGCTAACGTGAAAGTCCCTGCAAATATGATGGCATTTTGTTATGTCATGTGTGAAATCACATAGTAAAGCCTTTGCAGCACTGTAGGAATTCACAGACGTGTGAGATACTTGTGAGAGGAAAGAATCCTAACTGTAGGATTTAAAGCTCTAAAATGTGGGCTGAAGGCCGGGTGCAGTGGCTCATCCCTATAATCCTAGTATTCTGGGAAGCTGAGGCAGGTGGATTGCTTGAGCTCAGGAGTTCGAGACCAGCCTGAGTAAGAGCGAGACCCCATCTCTAAAAAATAGGGAGGAGTTGTGGCAGGTTCCCGTAGCCAGCTACATGGGAGGCTGAGACAAGAGAATCACTTGAGCCCAAGAGTTTGAGGTTGCTGTGAACTGTGACACTATGGCACTCTACTGAGGGTGGAAAAAGAAAAAATGGGCTTAAATTCCTTAAGAAAAGCATAAATTAAACTTTCAAATAGAACTTACAGTTTCCTTTTAACATTTTCCTTTAAAATTCAAACCTTTTCTTTTGGAATTTAAAATACTGTTTTGAGCATTCCTTTAACTCATTGCCAAGGTAATTGAAATGGGAGGACACAGTATTTGAAAGCTGTATCAAGTACTATGTGACACTATGGCATGTTGTCGCCAAGTAAATGCCTATCAATTGATAATTCATATTGCCAGGCATTTAATACTCTGAATTTCCTAGATGCTGTGGGAGATAGAAAGGCACAGTTGACTGATAAGCACTGATTATCCCTTCTCTGACAGAACCTTTTTTTCTGAATAAAGTGAGAGTCTGTCTCTACAAAAAAAAAAGTTTCTGACGGCAGTGAGTCTCACTAAAGTCACATGATTCTAACTTCAAAGTTCAGATGGTTTTGTCTGACATTCTCAGTAAGATTCAGGTGCATGGATGCAGATGAGTAGATGGTTGTAACTGGATTGAGCATCTGCTAAGCAAGTAATATGCAGAGGGCAGGTTAGGACTTTAAGGTGTTTGTAAGCAAATGTTTGCAGAACCAGAAAAATAAATCTAAGTTAAGGAAGGAAAAAAGTAAAGCCATGTGGAAGATAGTTATTTTAAAAGTGGCAGGGTAAGTGAATAGAAGTTCTCAATGATTTCAAGGACAGTTAATATCTGAGTATTAAAGTTAACAAGCTAGAATCATACGAAATAGTGGTTAGAGAGTGGGAGACAGTGGAGGCTTAGATTTCAGCAGTAATATAGAAGACTGTAGGCCTTGAAGAGGACAAGAAAATGAGCCATAAGCCAAAGTTATAAGGAAGGAAACAGAAGTCCGTGGACCACAGCACCTAGGGGTCATTAGAGGAAGGCAAAAGTCTCACGACTTGGACTTTCAGCATGCTGTTTTGGAAGACGCCTTCTGCACAACATCCTTCAGATTTGAAGAATACGGGTGTATGGGGATGTGGGTAAAAAGATGGCCACCACTACAGAAGGCAGCAGGGGGGGTTGTGCCTTTAGGACACAATCAAGTTTTCTTGAATTAAGAATATTTACAGTTATTGCTAATTTGAACAGGTTCAGCTCATAAGTTATCAAAATGCAATTTTCATTTTTGTGTTTCTCCATTCACTTATATTTTCTTGGGTGGTAAGAGGAGGGGCAAGTCCTTTCCTCGACCTTAAATAAAAATTCCCTTTAGCTCCTATCTTTTTCTGGTCACTTGTATGTAATTTTTTCAACTACCTCACAGATCTAGTCATAAACAGTCTCAATTTGGAAATTAGAATAGCCATTCTGTGTAATAGTCAAAACTCCAAATGTAATTTAGCATTAAATCTCTTATCCACTCTGAGACTTTTAACAGGCCAGTAACCATGGTTTAGGGAGGGGATGTTGTTGATTCATTCTTTCCCCATTCTTCTCCCTAGCTTACAAGAGATGTTTCCTCCTTCTCCTGGGTGAGACATAGGAGAGGGAAGTGGGAGGGGACTGTGGCAGGTGCATTGTTGTCTGATGTTGGGGCCCTGTAGGTGGCAGACATTTGAAGATGATTCTTTCTCTTAGTAATTGTCCTGGATTTCTCCAGGTTTCCCATTCTTGGGCATTTCTTCTGAGCATGTATACTCGGTTCTGGCAGTTGCTGTGTTCCTTTGTAATCAGGAAATCAAGTGTAGAGGAGGAAAAATTTCCTCTACCCTCTTAGGTCCATGATGGGGGAGGCATGCTTTATTCTGGAGAAAGAAGGATTAGCAAGAGAAAAGACAGATTTCAATCTTATACAAGTAGACGTTCACTCAAGGAAAAGGGTTGGAATTTGGGGCATACCTTAATAGAGAAAGGGAGGGAGAGAAGGGCATTTATGAGAAAATAAATGATTTTTTTGAAATATATATGCATCCTTAGGAGAATAGATGGGAGGTATGACAGTTTTATTATAATGTATTTTTTGGTGTGGTCAGTTTTCCCTGTCCTAGAGATTTATAACAATTGAGTTCTTTTGGGAGGGATTTTAAGGACTCAAATATGTTCTTAAAATATTTAAAATAATTTTCAGAATAATTTTTTTGCCACAGTGGCATATTCCAACCCCTTTGCAAGCATTCTACTTCTATCTTCCTTTATGCTGTGCTCCTGTC
The DNA here is from genome assembly GCA_963573935.1 of Arctocebus calabarensis. Taxonomy (NCBI): domain Eukaryota; kingdom Metazoa; phylum Chordata; class Mammalia; order Primates; family Lorisidae; genus Arctocebus; species Arctocebus calabarensis. Next base: position 28,760 of record CAUYON010060136.1, read on the forward strand.
ATCTGCTAAGTGGCCCTGCTACACGTGATTTAAAATCACTAGCCTCATGCTAGAGTAGGGAGTGAGAACTATCTTTTCTGTCTCCCCTTCTAAGTTCATGGCTGTGGACCCTTAATAAGAGAAAAGCATACAAATTTATTTAATGTGATCATAGAGCCTTCATAAATTACAGAAGACTAAAGAAAGTCAAACCTTAGTGTTTTTTTTTTTATAATTTTATTGAATCATAATTCTGTACATTGGTGCAATCAATATACCAATTTATTTTTTTTTATTTATTTTTTGTTTTGTTTTGTTTTTTTGAGACAGAGCCTCAAGCTGTCACCCTGGGTAGAGTGCTACGGCATCACAGCTCACAGCAACTTCCAATTCCTGGGCTTAAGCGAGTCTCTTGCCTCCGCCTCCCAAGTAGCTGGGACTACAGGCACCCGCCTCAATGCCCGGCCATTTTTTGGTTGCAAACGTCATTGTTGTTTGGTGGACTTGGGCTGGATTCAAACCCGCCAGCTCAGTTGTACGTGGCTGGTACCTTAGCTGCTTGAGCCATAGGCGCCGAGCCAAAACCTTAGTTTATAGGAGGTTTGATGAAGTTTGGAGAGATGATAGGACAGGGAATGTGAGGTGAGTGTATTAACCTGGGGAAACTTAGCAATGCCTGTTTGTTTAGATTCTTCATTTTGTTCCTTCATCTTTGGCAATAAGAATGCTCCTTTCTTCCCAGTATGGGGAGAATACTCACATAAAGGTCTTCTGACCTGGTTCAGGGGAAAGTCAGAAAATCCTGTTTTAGGAGGGGGACTTTCTGCTTCTGCTGTTTTCTGAAATTCCTTCAACTTAAAACACTCAGTATGCCAGGGTCCCATATTTTAGGGATAGCATATTCTGACCCCCATCACTACTGTGAACTAAAAACAAAATCCTAACCCCTCTACTAACTGAAAGGACCCCTCTTGGCCAAGGGGACCCCAGAGAAACCTTAAAGTTGAGTTCCCAGCCACAAGGGAATGTGAGGTGTAAAGCGCAATTACATGTGCACATTTTCTTTTCATAAATACTCATGACTCCTCCTGTAGTTTTAAAAGTATGTATGTTTAGCTACTCCTCTCAATATAAATCCTTTTCCTTTTGTCTCTTAGTTCCCTAGCTTACAAGAGATGTTTCTTCCTTCTCCTGGGTGAGACATAGGAGGATCCGAGCCTTGTTTCCCAGCCTGCTAGAATGGCCACTCCAACCTAAACCCTTTGATAAATAAAGCTCTCCTTTCCCCATAGTGTAAACCTTGTAAGTTTTCTTTTGAGTTAACACTAGTTCTAAGTCTTAGCCATGGCTAATCTCTGCCCACATGAAATTCGTGTGTAGTCTTTGCCCTGCCACTGGGGGGAGCACGGTTCCTCCCAAGTGCAGCTCTCTGTCTTTCACTCTCATAACCAGCCACTGCCTCTCTCAGGCTTGAATTAAGGTATCACTAGTCCAGGTGTCCATTGCTGGAGCCCTGGAGTTTGAGGTTGTGGAGAGCTATGATGACTGCACTCTAGCCTGGGTCAAAAGAGCAAAATTCTATCTCAAAAACACAAACAAAAAAAAAAAAAAAGAAAGAAAGAAAGAAAGAGCTTTTTAGTCTTTAGACTTTTTTTAAACATAAAAGAACCATCATAGATCACAGTTTGACAAAGTATTTTATTGAGTTAGAGGAAGTTAAAACAAGTAGTTGGCCAACATTTGTTAGAATTATTATAACCACAAAAGTAATCCAGGCCATCTGTTCATTTTCTTTTTTTATTTTAGCAATATATTTAGGTTAAATCAGACAAAGTGGTACAGCATCTGATCTGCAGGTGTGTTATCAGGTGAACCATACAGCTTTGGAATTTCATGTACCATTCTTTTGAGAGATACTTATTTTTCTTCTGTTTAATAGTTAGAGTTTCTTTTTATTCTTGTGGTGATTGCCTTTAACTTATAGTCTTAGTTTGAGCCTCTCTCTGCTCATCCCCTACCCTGGCTGATGAGACATGATCCCAGGACATCAAAGACCAGGAAAGAGTGAGGAAAGGAAGGGAGAAAAACAATACAGGGTTCTGAGTATCGCTGGGGCTGAGTCTCTTTGAGGAATCGTGTAGATTTGCCACCTGTGCCACAGGGTTCACATACCTACAGCTTAAGCTTTCCTCCAGAGGCCTCAGTTCCCATTTGGGGATGCATCAGCAAAGTCCTGAGGCAGGAAAGCCACCTGAAGCTTGGACTTGAGGCAGGACAGTGGTGGCAGGACCTGTCTTCCACATCCACAATGAAACTGGGCTTAGAGGACATACTCAGGGCCGCAGGGACCTGCTGCACGGTGTACACACCTCCCTTGATTATGTAAATCACGTCCACATTGTATCTTCCCCCTCAGATGAGCCCTTTGGCACATTTTTACCCCCCTTTGATCTCACTGTTAGGGACATGCTTTTTCTTTTATCTTTTGGTCCTTGACTTTTTGTATAAGTTTTTCTTAATCTGCTCATATTTCTGTCACAAATCTGCTTAGCTTTTTTCATTTTATACTTCGAACAGTTTTTTTTTCTGTTTTTACGTGTCTGAGAACTTGTGTGCCTGGAAGTACTGTATTTTGCCACAAAGTTGAAGTAGCAGTTACCTGGATATAAACTTCTAGGCTTAAAGCTAACAAATAGAATTTTATGATAAAAAAAGAACAGGCTCGGCACCTGTAGCTCAGTGGTTAGGCCCCCAACATACATTGGGGCTGGCAGGTTTGAACCTAGCTCGGGCCTGCTAAACAATGACAAGTGCAACAAAAAAACAGCTGAGCATTGTGGCAGGTGCCTGTAGTCCCAGCTAGTTGGGAGGATGAGGCAAGAGAATCGCTTGAGCCCAAGAAGAGTTAGAGGTTGCTGTGAGCTGTGACGGTAGAGCACTCTACCAAGAGCAATATAGTGAGTTTCTGTCTCCAAAAAAAAAAGAACAGTTTCTTATAGTATTATTAATGTTTGTAGTTTAGGTAAATACTAGAATTCAAGTAAATGTAAACTTATCAATATACTAATTTGATCTGTTCAGTTTTATATAATTAATGATTCATTTGGTTTAAAACCTATTTTTAGAGTAGAGAAGATTTTCCCAAATGACTCTTCTACCTTTATAGTACTAGGGAACCATGGGGTTTTTTTCTCTTTTCCTTTTTTCATTCTGTGTTCTGCTTTCTACAGTATTGCACTGGTGTTATAGAAACTACATATTTCTGGCCCTAGAATGTCTTGAGTCTTTTTTTTTTTTTTATTAAATCATAGCTGCATACATTAGTGCAATCAAGGGGTACAATGTGCTGGCTTCATAAACAATCTGAAATGTTTTCATCAAACTGTTTAACATATCCTTCATGGCATTTTTTTAGTTATTGTATGAAGACATTTGTATTCTGCATTTAGTAAGTTTCACCTGTACCCTTCTAAGATGCACCATAGCTGTGGCCCCACCAGTTACCCTCCCTTTACCCCAACTTCCCCCCTCCCCTCCCTTCCCATATTCTTTTGCTATAGTTGGGTTATAGCCTTCATATGAAAACTCTAAATTAGCTTCATAGTAGGGCTGAATTCATGGGATACATTTTCTTCCATTCTTGAGATACTTTGCTAAGAAGAATATATCTTGAGTCTTAGTAGATAACTTTTATACCTTAGGGATCTGTAAGGAAGGAATAACAGAAAGCATGCTTTGATTTGAGGACATTCTCTTGACCTCCAGGATGATTTTCTCTTATTGCTGATACACCTGCTTTTATCACCATGCTGCCTGATTAAATAGTTAATAATTTGTAAAACAGCTTCTTCTGAGAGTTTGCTGCTTATTTATTTATTTAAAGACAGGGTCTTGCTGTGTCACCCTGGCTGGAGTGCAGTGACATGATCATCTCTCATAGAAGCCTTGAACTCCTGGGTTCAGGTTGATCCTCCCACGTCAGCCTCCAAGTAGCTGAGACTACAGGCATAAGCCACTACACCTAGCCATATTTTTAATCCCATGTATCATCAGCCTAAAGTGTAGTTGATGGTTAAAATATTGTCAGTGTATCCAGTACAGGAATTATGCAGTGATATAGGGCAAAAAACTAAGTTTATTCTCCTCTACTATATTGATTGATTGATTTTACTTTTAGCATTGGTTCTCAAATTATGTTCCTTATGGTCACTGGTATTCTACTAAAATATATAATTAAAAAGTATAATACATTTTTTTTGAGAGGTGAAAAGAATGAGTAAATTGTGATTTTTTTCCTCAAATTTTTCTTAAATTTGTGCCGGAAGAAATGAAGAAAATGTTAAAATGATAATATTAACAAGAACTTGAAGACAACCTATCATTCTGTCTTCATTTACCATTCTTTCTAGCTCTGATAATGGAATTGTAATATGTATTTGTGGTGTTCCAACAACAAAGTATATGGTTTTGAGGGTACTCTGACATTTGAACATATTTGTATTTGATAAAAATTGGTTTTCTGAGTTAGAAAATAGAGTATATGTTGAAAAATAAGCAGTAGTGCTACAGAGATGAGTTCAGCATTTATTTACATAAAAGTTGTTTTGAATAGGTATAAGTTGCCCCCACCCTGCTGTGGGATTTTTTATTCATGTAAATAACATTTTCATTTTGTGCCCTTACAGGAGCCCAGGCTTGCGTGCTTGTATTTTCTACTACTGACAGGGAATCTTTTGAAGCAGTTTCTAGTTGGAGAGAGAAAGTAGTAGCTGAAGTTGGAGATATACCAAGTGTACTTGTACAGAACAAGATTGATCTTTTGGATGATTCTTGTATAAAGAAGTAAGATGGCTACTTTGGGGGAGGAGGGACAGTAATTCTCTGAAGTTAAAACATATTTGAACTTTGCATAGACAAAATTTAGGAAAGATTTTATATTTACTTATATTTTGAAGGTTTTAATTATTTAAAGGTTTTAATGTACTTAAATTTTCTGTGAGCTACTCTATGTGATTGGTTTGAGCTTTGAAAATTTACAGATTCATAAATACAGAAAATTAAAGGATTAAATTTTGAATAGCTTTTATAGCTCCAATCCTAGATCCTTGTACCACAAATCCAGTTCTTCATAAGTCAAACCTAGCTATAGTAAGAATGTTAAGAAAAACATACCTAGTTGTTTTATTATCTAGAATAAGTAGCTATCCTATGTTGATGAATTTAAATAAAAGGTTCAAATTAATATTTTTTTCTATATTTGGAACTATTATGCTCAAATTTGTTGGCAGAGACTAGTATCTAGATAATTTCTGCCTATGAATGTTTGCTCATTACATGATTAATATTTTTGCTAGCTTTAAAAATCTTTGCTTGGTTTTTACCTTATTTTTTCTTATATTAGCTATCTGTTGCTATATAACAAATTAGCCCAAAACTTAGTGGGTTGAAACAACAGATACCTATTGTATTACAGTTTCTTTGAGTTAGGAATTTGGGAGTGGCTTAGCTGGCTGGTTTTTCATGAGGCTTCAGTCAAGATGTTGCCTGGTTTGTAGTCACAGAAAGCCTTGACTGGGCCAGACGATCCTTTCCAAGGTGGCTTACTAACTTGGCAAAAAGGCCTTAGTTCTTGCCATGTGGGCCTCTCCTTAGGACTGCTTTAGTGTTTTCATAAAATGATAGCTGCCTCCCCCAGAGCAGGTGATCGAAGAGAGAACAAGGCAGAAGCTACACTGACTCTTACAACTCAGTCTCAGAAGTCACAAACTGTCATTTCTGTTGTATAATATTGGACACCCAGGTACACCTTGCTTACAGTGTGGGGGGAGACTACAAAAGGTGTGAAGACCAGGAGACAGGATATTTGGGAACCATTTAGAGCATAGTTGTTGACCACAGTACTAATAAAACTATCACCAATATCAGGAGTCCTAGCAAAACTAAAATTAAGAGTCCACTTTTGTAGACATAATCATTAATATGCTGACTTTGGCTTCTGGCAGCAAAGTTATTTCATGGCCAGCAAGAATTAAATAAGGGATTCACAAAATATAGCTTTCAGTTGGTTTTACTTAACTCGGCATCAATATCAAGCTTCTTTAAAAAGAAATGTGAAAATTTTCTGAAAGATCTGATCTACCCTCCTAACCTGCTCTGCCAAACTGTATTCAGTAAATGTAATTAAAGTAACTAAAACAAACTGACAGAAGGTACATTTGTAAGCATTTTTTTTTTAATTGATGTGCAGTGAGGAAGCTGAGGCACTAGCAAAAAGGTTAAAGTTAAGATTCTACAGAACATCAGTGAAAGAAGATCTAAATGTGAATGAAGGTAAATTGCCTTTTAAAAAAATATGATGTAACAGTTTTTTTATTCTTTTGCTTTTTCTGTTGTGCTGTTCAAAAATTATATTTAGTGAACACAAAATTTTCTTTTTGTCACTTGACATAGGGTAAAATTTGAAGGCATTCTCCTTAATTGAGTTAATTACTTACTAATGTCCTTGAATGCTTGTTGCTCTGGTAGGATTTGGGGTTTTTATTATCTTTAAAAATCTGAGCTATCTGTATGTGTGCATGCTTATGTGAGGTCTGACAGTTAAGTCTGCAAACTTGCCACCGTGCATTTACATTCAGCACTGTGCAAAGTTTGTAACCTTGGTATATCAGTGTCACACAGTTGTGTTCATGTGGCATGTGGCACTGTCTTGCTGAGTGGCATTCATTACTATTGTCATGTGGGTTTTTTGTGCTGTTGCAAGAATGTAAGAACTTGAATGAGAGCAATGAATAAACATTAATTTTCTGATTAAATTTAGCAAGAGTGGAAATGAAATCAGGGACATGTTAGTCTAAGTTTATGGGGATAATGCAATGAAGAAAGTGGCAGTACACAAATGGATTAAGCATTTTTTCTGAGGGGAGAGAAAGCGTCACTGAGGAAGAGAGATCAGGATGACCAGTAAAGAGCAGAACTGATGAAAACTTTGCAAAAATTTGTCAAATTGTATGTCAAAATCATCAGTTGACTGTGAAAACCATAGTGGATCAAGTAAACATTGATAGAGAAATAGGAAAATCTTAACTGAAAATCTTGACCAACAACAACTCATGGCTGTTAGATTATAACAAGGCATGAGCTCACACCGCACTGTCCATGAGGGAGTTTTTAGCCAGTAAACAAATTGAAACACCCTCCCTACTCACCTGATCTGGCCCTAAGGATTTTTTCTTTACCTGAAGATAAAGGAAATACTGAAAGGAAGACATTTTGATGACATTCAGGATATCAAAGGTAATATGATGATAGCTCCTTGGGCCATTCCAGAAAAAGAGTTCCAGAATTGCTTCAAGGGTGGACTAGGCACTGGCATCAGTGCACAGCTTCCCAAGGGGAGGACTCAGAGGTGATTGTAGTGATAATTCAGCAAGGAATTGTATGGTGCTTTTTCTAGGTTGAGTTCATAACCTTAATTGTCAGACCTTGCATATGTTTTTAATGAATACCTTTTAAAAATTACTGAATTGTTTTAGAACCCCACGGTAGTGGATATTCCATTAGGCAGTTACAATGACCTTAACTTGTTTAATAATAATTTCCAGTTTAAGAAAGTGAGAGTAAAGAAAGATGATTGCAGATTCCAACTAGATTGTGTCTCAGATATTTATTCTGGTTACTTTTCTTCACCTAAAGACAGTAGAAATCTTTTCAATACTTGAGTCAGTTTACTACACTGAATATTAGAAACTTTGTCACTATTCAAGAGCCCATGTCTACAATTATCATTTTACTTTTTTACTAACAAAGTACCACTATGTTTATTAGTATTATCATTGTACTTCTCAGTTACTCAAATAATTTATAAAAGTTGAATTTTTAACTAGATTGTACTACATATTTGAATTTAATTTTTTTTTTTCGAGACAGAGTCTCAAGCTATCGCCCTGAGTAGAGTGCTGTAGCATCATAGCTCACAGCAACCTCCGACTCTTGGGCTTAAGCAATTCTCTTACCTCAGCCTCCCAAGGTAGCCTGTACTACCCGCCCGCCACAATGCCCAGCTATTTTTTTGGTAGTAGTTGTTGTTTGGCAGACCCAGGCTGAATTCGAACCCACCAGCTTCAGTGTACCTGTGGTTGGCCCCCTAGCCTCTGAGTCTGGATGAATTTAATTTTAAATTTATTTAGTAAGTGTAGATATTGTAAGTAATGTGAAATAACAGATTTACATGTATAAATCATAATTGACCTGGTTCTTTGGGGGGATGTTTTTAATTCCAGTTTTTAAATATTTGGCTGAAAAATATCTTCAAAAACTTAAACAACAAATAGCTGAGGACCCAGAACTAATGCATTCAAGTAGTAACAAAATTGGTAAGTACCCAGGAAATTTTAGCTCGTGTTTAGTTGGTAAATTTATTTTCCATTCATCATTAATACATTTTTGTAATATACTTATATATTACATACTCCTTTAAGAAATATGATTAGAAATGTTAAGTCAGTGATTATTAAACTCTCAAGTATTGTCTCTTGTTAAAAGGTATATTGAGTTAAGATTTTGTTTTTATACCATTAAATTTTCTAAGTTTATTTGATTTATTAAAGACAGCAGATATAAAAACTTTTTTTTTTTTTTTGAGACAGAGTCTCACTTTATCGCCTTTGGTGGAGTGCTGTGATGTCACAGCTCACAACAACCTTCAACTCCTGGGGCTTAGCTGATTCTCTTGCCTCAGTCTCCCGAGTAGCTGGGACTACAGGTGCCTGCCAGAACACCCAGCTATTTTTTTTTTTTTTTATTGTTGGGGATTCATTGAGGGTACAAGAAACTATGTTATACTGATTGCATTTGTTAGGTAATGTCCCTCTTACAATCGTGTTTTGCCCCCAAAAGTGTGGCACACACCAAAACCCCACCCCCCTCGCTCCTTCCCTCTCTCTGCTCTTCTTTTCCCCACCCCTCCCTCATTCTTTTTCTCTCTGCTCTCCCCTTCCCTCACCCCCACTATGTCTTAATTGTCATTAATTGTCCTCACATCAAACTTGAGTACATGGGATTCATGCTTCTCCATTCTTGTGATGCTTTACTAAGAATAATGTGTTCCACTTCCATCCAGGTTAATACAAAGGCTGTAAAGTCTCCATTTTTTTAATGGCTGAATAGTATTCCATAGTGTGTGTATAACATAGCTTGTTAATCCATTCCTGGGTTGGTGGGCATTTAGGCTGTTTCTACATTTTGGCGATTGTAAATTGAGCTGCAATAAACAGTCTAGTGCAAGTGTCCTTATGATAAAAGGATTTTTTTCCTTCTGGGTAAATGCCCAGTAATGTGATTGCAGAATCAAATGGGAGGTCTAGCTTGAGTTCTTTGAGATTTCTCCATACTTCCTTCCAAAAAGGTTGTATCAGTTTCCAGTTTCATCAACAATGTAGAAGTGCTCCCTTCTCTCCACATCCACGCCAGCATCTGCAGTTTTGAGATTTTATGATGTAGGTCATTCTCACTGGAGTTAGATGGTATCTCAGGGTGGTTTTGATTTGCATTTCTCTAATAATTAGTGATGATGATTATTTTCTCATATGTTTGTTAGCCATTCGTCTGTCTTTTTTAGAGAAGATTCTATTCATGTCTCTTGCCCATTGATATATGGGATTGTTGGCTTTCTTCGTGTGGATTAATTTGAGTTCTCTATTGATCCTGGATATCAAGACTTAAAAAAAATAAATAAATATTCTATTTACTTTTCCAGTCTCAGTCTATTTGAATGTTAGCTTATTACTTTCAGATACATCAGATTGCACGTATCTTAAAACAGAGATTAAAACAAGTAAGTATAGATAGTTTTATTTGGTCAATAATGTGTGCAATTTAGCTGGTCAGGCTTAGAAGAGAAAAGTAAATGAAAGATTTGCTATCTCTAGGTACTATGGTATAATTGTTGCTTCTATGCTTCACAAAGATACAGAATGGCTGTAGAAGAAACTATTGATAATTAAAATTTGGATTATAATAGAGTCACAGATAACATGAAGGAGAAAGTATTTTTAGTAGTAGCATAAGGGAATTTTGGTGGAGGAGATGGCAGGTCAACTGATGATATGTATCTTCAAGACTTTAGTATAAAAGTGATGATAATAACAATTGTTCAAACAAATTCAATGATACAGAGAAATGCATAACATTTTGGGAAAATGATTGAAATTGTGATATTTTTAAAGAGACTTATTTGGAATTTTAAATTTATATTTAGTAGAGTTGCAAATTTATTAAATCTCTTGTCTGTATTAAAATCTCTCATCTGTCCCACTTTTTTTTTATTTCAAAATATTAGGATGGTTCAAATGTTTTAGTAACATGGATACCTTGCATAATGCTTTAGTCAGGTCCTTTCACGGGCCCATCACCAGAATAGTGTTCATTATACTCAATAGGTGAGCTTTTATTCCTCACTCTCCATAGCCACCCCCCTCCTTATTTTCCAATGCACTTTATATCTCTTTGTGCCCATGTATATCCACTTATGGGTTGAACACATACTGTTTGGTTTTCCATTGCTGAGAAATTTCATTTAGAAAATTTCCAAGTTGCTTCAAAAGCCATTATTTAATTCCTTTTGATGTCTGAGTAGCACTCCGCGTTGTACGTAGTGTATATATACTCAAGTCACATTTGACTTCTACAGTTACAAGAGTTGCTTAATGTGACTTACATTCATCTTCTGTTATTGGTGTATATTGAGTATTATAATTTTAATACATTTTTTCCTTTCTTAAAATGTGTGTCAATTTTGGGGCACCCTCTGTGTGTATGTATATACGTGTGTGTCTGTGTATACATACATGGTCATATGAATTTCTTTATCCATTTGTTAATTCATGGATGCTTAGGTTGTTTCCACATCTTTATAATTGTGCTATGGTAAATATTCAACTGCAGGTAGGTTTTTTATAAAAATGACTTCTTTTCCTTTGGGTAGATACCCAGTAGTGGGATTGTTGGATCAAATGGTGGGTCTACGCTTATTTCTTTTAGGAATTTCTAAACTATTTTTGATAGAAATTGTACTAATTTTCAGTTTCACCAATAGTGTATAAACATTCTTTTTTAAAGACAGTTTTAAGGTGTTATTAAAAAGATTGAGATAAAAATCTGAGGAACTTGTAGGTTTTATATGAATTTGTATGCAACAGATTTTAAATTTCATCCTATTATTGAAGGATCAGTCTTATCAACTCTAAGTTCATTTCTTCCTATATCTATTTTTTCACCTCAATAAAAGTTTACTGATTACTTATGGGGAAATTTGGCAAAGATTAATAGATTTGCTAAACGTACAGTCAGGGAATGGAGATGAAATGTACTTTAGAGAGGTTAACAGAATATATTTCTGTAAAATTCCCTTCTTTTACTGCCTTTCTTAACTGCAAATCCATCGGAGACCAGAGTTATAACTTCTTATTCATATATTTTAAATAATCATATCAAGGAAAAGATTTGTTTAATGACTCCTTAACTGGATCATTCCTATGAAGTTATTTTGTTCTCTCAACCTGTTATTCAAGTTTGATCTGCTGATGAGATTCAGTTGGATCTTTCATTATTTTCCTGAAAGATGAATACACTTTTTTTTTTTTTTTTGAGACAGAGTCTCACTTTGACCTCTGGTAGATTGATATGGCATCACAGCTCACAGCAACCTCAAACTCTTGGGCTCAAGCAATTCTCTTACTACAGCCTCCCAATATCCTCCCAAGTAGGTGCCCACCACAACACTCAGCTGTTTTTAAAGACGGGGTCTCTCTCTGGCTTAGGCTGGTCTGGAACCTATGAGATCAAGCCATCCACCCTCCTTTGCCTCCCAGAGTGCTGGGGTTACAGGTGTGAGCCACCACGCCTGGCCCTAATCCACTTTTTAAAAGAAGAAATTACATCTAGAACATGGAATCCATAAATGATAAGATTAATTAGAACTAAAACTCAGAACCCCCAAACGGGTAAGATAATAGGGGCTTAATTTTCCTTTCTCAAAAGTGAAATAGATTTGCCTAAATTATATATTAGTGATACTTTAGGTTCTAACCCTTTAGGCTGATAAGCATAGTCCCATTTTCATTATAACCATAAACCTAGGAGCAGGATAAAAACATACAAAAACCCCAAAATATAAGAAAACTAAAAAAAAATAAAAACAACAGACAATAAGATGATCAAAGCTAACATATTTGAGATTCATTGGCGTTGTAGTAACTATGAGTAATCCATTTCTTTTGATGGATGAATACTACTGTGTTTCAAGAATATGCCCCTTGTGTTCATTAACTGAAAGATACTTTGGATGTTTTTCACTTTATGGCTTTAATGACTAACACTGTTTCAGATCATCTTGTGTGTGCATTATGTGTGTGTGCATGTACATGTGTTTTCTTTCTCGAGTATATACTTTAAACCAGAATTGAGGGACTATGCAGTAACTCTATAGGTAAACTTGTTAAATAATGCTGAAGTGTTTTCCAAGGTGACTGCATCATTTTGTATTCCCATCAGTCATGTCTATGAGAGTTATAATTTGTTTAAATATGACTATGTTACAACACTCACATTTTCATATGAACCTTTGAATTAACTTGTTGTTTTCTGCAATAAATGAAATTAGGGTTTTGATAGGTTTTCTGCTGAATCTGTAAATCAATTTAAGCAATATCACAATGAATAATCTCTCCAACATTTATTTTTCATCTATTTGATTTTGGTAATATTTGGGGTATGAAGTAGTATCTTATAGCTTGCAAATTACTATGGAAGCCTCTTTCTGTGTATTTATTAGACATTTATATAGCTTATTTAAAGAAATTTCCTTTTAAATCCTCTATTCATGTTTTTAAAATGTGTTTATTTTTTTTTTTACTATTGAGTTGTAGCAGTTTTAATATATTCTAGTTACAAGTTCTTTATCAGATATAAGTTTCACAAATGTTTTCTCTCATGGTCTGGGCTATCTTTTCACTTTCTTAGCGGTGTACTTTGAAACACAAATGTTATTAATTTCGATGATATCATTTTTGACTATTAATTGCTTATATTTTAATAACATGTCTAAAACAAAAGGCCTAATCCAAGATCCCATATGTTCTGCGAATTCCTTGCTCTACATTCATGTATTTAATCCATTTTTAGTTAATTTTTATATATGGTAAGACATGCATATTATTCTAACTTCATTCATTTGTATGTGAATTTCCACTTGTTCTAGCACCATTTGTTGAAGACAATGTTTTGTCCTTAACAGAATTTCTTCAGCTTTGTTGTTGCAAATGAAGTGCCCATTTAAATAGGAATTATTTCTGGATTCTGAATTCTCTTCCATTAATATCTATCTCTATGGTATGCCATTAAGACAATATTTTGATTATTATAGCTATGTAGTAAATTTGAAACGAGGAAAAGTCCTCCAAATTTGTTTTTCTTTTAAAAAATATGACTATGTTGCAGCACTCACATTTTCATATGAATCTTTGAATTCACTTGTTGATTTCTGCAATAAATGAAACTAGGGTTTTGATAGGTGTTCTGCTGAATCTGTAAACCAATTTAAGCAATATCACAATGAATAGTATGTCTTTATCCATTACTTTCAATAATGGTTTGTGGTTTTCCACTCTTGCACTTCCTTTGTAAAAGAGATTCCTAAATATTTTATCCTTTTAATAAAAATAGAAATGTTTTCCCAATTTCATTTTCATATTGCTCATTACTAGTCATAACTGCTTTGTATGTTGCTGTGTTCATCTCTTAGTTTTTATACTTTTTTGTGGATTGCTTATAATGTTCCACATACAAGATTGTGTCTTATAAAAAACATAATTTTATTTCTTCCTTTTTGATATGGATGCATTTTTGTGTGTCTTTATTGCTTAATTGCCTTGGTTAGAAGCTTCCCTAAAATATTTAATAGAGTGGTAAAGTTGTATTAAGTAGAGTATAAAATTGGGGTTTAATTGACTTTTCTTCATTCTTTGTTTTGACATAAACAAGTTACAAGAAGCTGAGGAGTTGACTTGAATAGCGTGTATGGATACTCATGCTTTTAAAAATTAATATTCATGGGACTGTCTGGGTTGTTGCAAATTGTTGTTTGATTAACCTAAATGTAGTTTCCACTAAGAGATTCTATATCCTCTCTCACTTTTGTAAATCAAAATCAGTTGAAAGGCTGTATATTAAAAATGTTTGAACCAAGAGCATGGTATCTAGTTTGCCTTTGCTGTTATTATTATACTTCAATATTTAGTAGGCTTATGTCAAGTAACACAATGAAACCATTTTATTAGGTTAATTCATTATTCTTGGTGACAGTACAATAGAATATGTGGAGCACACTATTCCAACTTCTTAAGAACTTATTTTACTGAATTCTCACAGGAAGTCAGTAGGGTGTGCTTTTCCTTGTTCTTGGGGTTTCATCACCATAGGAACTGACTATGGTGATTGCGTTAACCGTGAAGCTGGTGTGAGGTGATTTGTAGCCCTTCATTAGTGAAATATTCGGGGAAGGATCTTGACCGCAAAATGCACATGGTGCTTCCTGCCGATGTGGCGTGGTCATTGCCATTTTCTCTTCAAGTCATTTATTTTCCCAGTTATTTTTCCAAAGTCTCCTTTTCTATATTTATTGAGGCACTTAATATAAACAAAAAGCCCTCAAAATTGCAAGCTATAAATTTAAAATCTTGAAAAGAAACATGTTGAAAACATGTTGATATTTCTACCTCAGAATGATAAATACTTAACAAAGATGTAGGAAACAGAAACTGATGTTTGGTTCTTTTTGTTGTTTGTTTTTTTTTCTTTTTAACTTCACTCCCCGTGTATGTTTGTCTGCTGAGGATTTTGCTTGGGTTCAAAACCGAATGCAAACTCATAAAATTTATACTGCTGTGATGCTATTATCAACATGTCTTCACTTGCAAAGATATCCATGTTAGGTTGTATATGTGTATATCTATACATACATACATATATAAGAAATAATTAATTGGATATACAATTGAATTTGATCAGCAAAAAATTTAAAAGCCTCCATCCTTGAGAAAGCAATCTGTTTTCAAAGTCACGTTTAGGAAGGTGATGGGGATCTTAGAGTCAGTGAATCAAGTCAAATGGCAAAAGAAGCTGAAAATAATGGAAAGAGCAACAGAAGGAAAAATGATTTTCCCTCAGCAAAACCATTTAAATAAATTGAATACACTATCAGAGAGGCAGTGTGCTATTTTCAGGAGTTGGAAATTGTCAGAACAGCTCTTTCTAGATTTGCTTCAAGCTGCTGGCAGTCTCATCCATTCACCCATTAGGCTGAGAATGAAAAGCAGACCAGGTGGCTTATGCATACATTCAAAAACAAACTTGTTTTATCCAAATGTGAGAATGGACAAGAAGCAGAAAACAGTCGTGCGATCTGCAAATGAGAATGGGACTTCTTTCAAGAAATTATTTTTCACATTGGAAAACAAGAATCTTGAAATGTTGAAGAAATTTCTGCTAGCGAACAACACATCTTGCTTATTTTGGCAGAAGAGAGACCTGCCTGCGTACATCGCCTTTTGAAGCTCTTGAAGTCTGATACATATAGATTATACAACGAACAATGTGAGCGGTAACATTCGAAATACTTGCTAACTAATTAACTTTTACTTTATCTGCATGGGTGTCATTTGACGTCAAAAGTGCAATGGCTTCAAAATAAAAATATATGTCCTACTGCCAGTGTTCAATACCATAAAAAAGGGCAAATTGTGGAATTTCTAATGTGAATATTGAAACCATTAATGAGGATACGTGTGTGGGTGGGATAGAGGTGTACACGTAATACACACACGCGTTTGCATGCATACAAGTTGGAAGTGATTCCTTTCCTTGACAACATTACCGACTAAATGCAAACGACATGGATTTTACACAATATTGCAGTTGAGAACACACCTGATTGAAAAGCCTGTGTTCATTGCAACATTGGCAAAACTGAACTGTGACTGCCTTACTCATTTAATATTTGTAAAGTACTTGGTTTTAAAGGCTAAAGAAAAATTAAGGAGACCGCGGCTCTGATTCCTAAGTCACGGAACTAAACTGAATAGCTGTTGCAGATGCTCTCAGAGCTCTCCTTCTGCCTCTGCCATAATACATGGAGCAATTATCTTCCAGGCAGAATGGTCATTGCTTGTCCTGCAGGAGGTATCAGCACATAATAACATATGGACATTTGTAAAAAGGTAAAACATTTGTAAAACAAAGGTATGCCAAGAAAGAAAAATAAAAAGAAGAAACACCAGAAAGGATTTGCAGAAGGAAAATACTTTATTCTGCTCCTAGCTGGAGACTTGCTAATTTGCAATCCGTGGACATCTGCCACCACTGTTCACACTCCAGACACCATGGTTGAACAAGAGGAGAAACATCCAGGTATCGTGAGTTCTGGCAATTGTGTGGTGAACTCATCCTAGGAAAAGTGCTACCTACCTCATTGCTCAGTATCACTGTCGCCTTTGATGTGCTCCCCTTGACAGGCTCTGCACCGACACCAACACCTAGTCCACCCTTCAAAGCAAGTTTGGAACTCTTTTTCTGGAATGACCATCAGAGCGATGGCACACAAAACTATACCACAATAATGAATGCCAATCAGCGAGACACCACCACATGTTGACATGAACACAGCTAAGAAAGACTGATAGAATAAGGTTATGAAACCTTACCCAGCTGTTTGCACAAAACTGCCAAAGTAAGCACAGGGCGGAAAGTTCACGAACTTAAATTTCAGGCCTTGGTACTCTGACAGCTGTGATTTGCTTTGTGTTTCACACTTTACTGCTGTAAATGGAAACATGTTCATACCCACGTAAAGCCGCACACCTTCAAGATCACAACGCAGAGCTCTTTATATTATAGGTATATGTTAGCGATAGTACAGGTTTGGTTCCAGACCTCCATAATAAAGTAAGTATTGCAGTAAAATGAGCCACACAAATGTTTGGGTTTTTTTTGGTATATGTAAAAGTTATGTTTACACTATATTTTGGTCTACAAGTTGTGCAGTAACATTAGGTCTTAAAAATGTGTATAGCTTAGAGCGGCACCTGTGGCTCATTAAGTAGGATGCCGGCCCCATATACCGAAGGTGGCAGGTTCGAACTGAGCCCCAGTCAAAAAAAAAACCTGCAAAAAATATATATATATATTAAGTAATAATTAATAAAAATTTTACTGTGCGTAAGAATCAGCTGAGTGACATCAGGATGAAGTGTGCTTCAGGGAAGCCAAGGTATCTTCACCATTAACATGCATCTCAAGGGAACCTGAGGTATCTGGAGACACTGAGGAAATGCTTAGGTCTTGAGCTTAATTAGTCTGCATCAGTTGCCAGCTTACTTCTCCGAGTACTCGCTACATACAGTAATACTCAGCATGGTGTGAACACTTAGACACTTGCATATTATTAACCTAAATTGTAGTTGGTATATAATCTCAGTTTCTCTGATGCTCATAATACTTTAGCTATGACTACAAAGGAATCCAGTCTTTTGAATATCAACTAATACTTGTGCTTCTACTTAAAATGTTAAGAATACAGTGGGTTCTATTATATCAACAGTAATTTATTTATTTATTTATTGAGGCAGTCTCACTTAGTCACCCTCAATAGAGTGCCATGGCGCCATAGCTCACAGCAACCTTAAGCTCTTGGGCTCAAGTGATCCTCTTGCCTCAGCCTCCTAAGTAGCTGGGATTGCAGGTGCCCACCACATGCCCAGTTATTTTTAGAGACAGGGTCTTGCTCATAGTCAGGCTAGTCTTGAACTTCTGAGCTCAAGCAGTCTACCTGCCTGGGCCTCCTAGAGTGCTAGGATTACAGGTGTGAGCCAGTGTCCAGCCCCAGTAATTTATTTTAAAAATTATTTACTTAGAAGCAGTAAACTATTCAGCACAGGAAGAACATCTGATAATATATTTTTTCCATACTATATTAAGAAAATACAGATATCTGATAAAAATCAGACCAAATATACAATCTTTTATTTTCAGTGGCAGAGAAAAGGCTAGTCATTCTAACCAAATAAAGAGGATATTTCAATACAAAGGCAGTTCAAAATTTAACCTTGTGGCCTCTTAAATATAAGATGCTAACTATGACAGCTAATACTTTCATAAAATAATGATAGTTTTATATCCTATACTTTACATCATATCTGCTATTATAAATAGCATCCTAAAACTACTCAACTGCATACTATTATCCTACTGAGTGGCAATTGCATCTTAATTAGAATTTTAAGAAAATGCTAATATCTCAATTATCAAGTATGACTGGGAGAAATAGATTTAAAACAATTATTTCAGGCTTAGTGGCTGTAGCTCAGCAGCTAGGGCGCCAGCCACATACACCAGAGCTGGAGGGTTTGAATCCAGCCCGGAACTGCCAAAGAACAATGACAACTACAACCAAAAAATAGCCAGGCCTTGTGGTGGGCACCTGTAGTCCCAGCTACTTGGGAGGCTGAGGCAAGAAAATTGCTTAAGCCCAAGAGTTTGAGGTTGCCATAGCACTCTACTGAGGGCAACATAGTAAAACTCTGTCTCCAAAAAAACAAAACAAAACAAAAATTTCATATAGGATTTCCCTTAATTTTGCATGGAAATATTTCTAAAATATGCCTGAATCTCTTCCCTGATTAAGAAAATATATTAAAGGGCGGCTCCTGTGGCTCAGCGAGTAGGGCGCCGGCCCCATATACCGAAGGTGGCAGGTTCAAGCCCGGCCTCGGCCGAACTGCAAAACAAAAAAATAGCCGGGCGCTGTGGCGGGCGCCTGTAGTCCCAGCTACTAG
>CAUYON010060137.1:0-33976 GCA_963573935.1 Arctocebus calabarensis
CGCCTGTAGTCCCAGCTACTCTGGAGGCTGAGGCAAGAGAATCGCTTAAGCCCAGGAGCTGGAGGTTGCTGTGAGCAGTGTGACGCCACGGCACTCTACCCAGGGCGATAAAGTGAGACTCTGTCTCTACAAAAAAAAAAAGATTAAAAAGAAAAGAATATATCTATCATGCTGTGAACTTCTTTTGAAAGTAATTTAGTTAATGATCTTTAAAAATTTTCGTGGCACACCAAAGATCCTCTCGTGGCACATCCTTGTGCCATAGCACACTGGTTGAAAATCACTGATCTAATTTAGTTCAGTTAAAATACTAGATATTTGGTTCTAACCAATTTCCAGAAATAATAATCTACATCCACCTGCACATTTTTAAATATGATGTATTTGGACCATAAAGGTGACTCATGCCTACCATTTTATACCATTTTCTGGAAGGGGAAAGGAATATGTGCTAAGTTGTCACATGTAATTTTCTCCCACTAATCCTTCAAGAAACTGCCATAAAATGCTTAATGTTTAACCTCAGCCTTACTACTGCAGGACTGAGGTTTGCTCCTCCAGGATTGCTGAGTTACTTGGTGGCTTGCCTTCCAAGATTTCCAGGCTTGCCAGGAGCATGTCTTATTCTCAGCAATTCCTAAGATGAGTTATGAAAATAGTGACTATTTTTTTAAATTTTTATTTATTTATTTATTTTGCAGGTTTTGGCTGGAGGCTGGGTTTGAACCCACCACCTCTGGCATATGGGGCTGGCGCCCCACCCCTTTGAGCCACAGGCGCCACCCGAAATTAGTGACTATTATAGCAGGCATGATGTTCAATACTCTATACTAAGTATCTCATAGAAGGAGGGTCATATCTTAATAACACCATCTTTAATAATGCTTTTTAATTTTTGAATGATTGATAACAAACACTTTAGAAAAATAAGTATTTTTTTTTTAAAAAATGATGTGATTATTTATTATCCAAATTTATGACCTGAATGTCAGTATCTGTGCAAATAGTCCAATACATCAAGGATTTGGCTTATTAAATTGTCAATAGAGTGACATTTAAATGTCTTTCTATTGACAATTTAATAATTTACACCATGAAACGCATTCTTGTACATTTATATATAAAACCTTTGTACATTTTTGTGGTTATTTCCTTATGAAAAATCCTAGATGTGGAATTTTTGATCAAAAGCAATGTGCCCTTTAAAGCCTTTGTTATATACATGTTTTGCCAGCCTAGAAACCTTCCAGCTTGGACACCCACCCATCAGTTGTGAGATCACCTTTTTTCTTTCAGCATCCTCACTGCTGTGAGTGAATTTTAAATGAGTGGCTTGTTGGTTGGTCTGGAAAGCTCAGCTTGTAAAACTAGCCTCAGGGGGCTGGGCTCTTAGGGAGCTGCATGCAAATTCTCCAAGGACCAGGGTCAGGAATTGGTTTTCATAGCTTCTGCCATCTAGAGCTTTCTGAGTTCAGGCAGCTCTGTCACCACTTAGGGTCCTCTTGCACTAGAATGCGATGCTATTCTCTGCTTTGTTGCACCTGCCAGTTCCCTTCTTTGTTGCCCCTTTCTTAATTCCCTTTGGAAGGGTGATTTCCCACCAAACTCCTGTACTGAGGATGCTGGGGTGAGCATAGACTTGTGGGAAGGGTGATTTCCCACCAAACTCCTGTACTGAGGCTGCTGTGTTGAGCATAGAGTGCTCAACACAGCTGGGGCAGATTTTGCATCGGAGCCTTGAAGTTGGATCCGACACAACAGTTCATTTTTCTGGGCATAGGTAGGACTGTGATGACTTCAGTGGGAGAGAAAATGGAATCTCCTAATAACTATGATATTTGGGTTCATGCTTGAGATGTTTAAAATTCTGTAGGTTACAGCTATGCTTGAATTGCATCAATTATTTAGGATATGCATATGTCATCTCTAAAGTTGGCTTTTCTGTTCTTATTTGTTTTGGCAAAGAGGAATTGTTTCTAAAAGAAGCAGACCAAGGCCGTGAGAACGAAGAGCTGGGATTGCTGTTTTGGCAAAAGGGACTGGAGTATAGGCAACTATTGGCCATGCCACTTAGGCCGTATATGTTCCCCCAAAGAACCAGACCTTGCAAAAGTGTCTTTTTTTTATAGCCCTGCAGACTCAGTTAGGGACCTAATGTCCTGTTATTTAATTTAAGGCAACCTCTAGAAGTCTCTCTGATCTGTATTTCTGTCTCATGGAAATATTTTGTAAGATGTCGAACAATTGATTTCGCTTCTCTTTGTGGTTCTTTTAGTTTCTTTGCCATAGTCTTAGAAATCAGGTTCTAAGATCTGTGGGAATTTATGCCATAAAACGTTTAATACAAAATCTGAAACATTATGCTTTTGCTCATCTTTTTTATTTCAGCTGCAGCTAGTAATAACTCACATAGGTGCTCCGAAGATCCCCTCGTGGGCTGGGAATGAGATGATGCTTCCAGAGACATAATCTGGAAACTTGGTTTCTGGTGGCAGCATGGGTGAGAGAACATGTTCATGCCTGGTTTGTTCCAACTGTGACTACAATCATAGTCTCCTGGTTTCTGATTGTCTCTGCTGGCTGTGGCTCTGACCCATGGGACATCTGACTTGCCTTTGAACACTCAGCTGCTTAGGGAGAGCTGGCAGTGCAAGCAGGAATATCGTGTGTGTTGTGTGTGTGTGTGTGTGTGTTCGGGGGGTGTTTGAATTAGCTGCCGAGTGAGAGAAAAACAGGTGGCACACCTGTGTGCCTGCCTTCTCTGTGAGAACAAAGTTTTCTAAAAAAATACTGTATTGTGCATGCATTCATTTCTGCGCTGATTTCTGCAGATGGGACAATTCTGAGATGGGAAAAAAGTGACACATACTCAAATATAAAAAATGACCTGATGTTGGGAATCATTTAAAAATAATTAATAGGATAGCTTGTCTTTTTAAAATAAGAGGTTCCCACTGCTCCCCTTTGTGCCTATGTTGTGTTTGCAGCTAATGGAGGTTTTGCTTTTCTGTCTTTTTTTTCTTGTTTTACAGGCTGAACATATTTTTGACCGGCACGGACCCATTCTACTTCCATGCGGTGAACGTGATTCTGCACTGCCTCGTGAGCCTCGTGCTGATGCACACCTGTGATAAGACTGTCTTCAGGAACCGCGGGCTGGCTTTTGTCACGGCCTTGCTTTTTGCTGTGCACCCTGTTCACACGGAGGCGGTGAGTAGAATCGAACTCAGAGAACAAACCTGCATAGATGTGGGTGCGTTAAACTGGTCATCTTTTTCTTTTTCCTTTCAAAATCACGTGAATTCCAAGTTCTACAACACTGTTAATCTTGACATAAAAATCATTTTATTTGTTAGCTTTTCTTTGAGAATCTTTGGATTGGCTTTATTGTACCTCCTGGATTTAACCACTTTTCTATTTTTTTTTTTTTTTGAGACAGAGTTTCACTTTGTCACCCCCTTTAGAGTACTGTGGCATCATAGCTCACAGCAGTCTCAAACTCTTGGGCTCAAGTGATTCTCTTGCCTCAGCATCCAAGTAGCTGGGACTACAGGCGCCTGCTGCAACCCTGACTATTTTTTTTGTTGCTGTTTTTGTTTAGCAGACCTGGGCTGGGTTCAAACCCACCAGTCCCGGAGCACGCAGCCAGTGCCCTAACCACTGAGCTACGGGCGTCCCATTAACCACTTTTCTAAATAATTGCTGTTATTATTATTATCATAGGTGGTAATGAATGGCTATAGTTTTTTCATTTGCAAAAAAAAATTAAGTCCTAATGTATATGAGCCAGCAAGGACCATTTTGAGATGGTAGGCATGCTGAGTCATTGTTCCTTTTCTACTTTTATATTGTACCTTTTCTCCTTCTGCTTTACCTTTATAATGTCTGTGGGACCGAACTTTAACTGCTGGGAGAGGACCATGGAAAGTTAGACTGATAAGCTTCAGACTTAGGAGCCTGACACATTGTTTCCCAAGTTATATAATAAGTCTACTTATTTTGTGGGTGATAGAAAATTTATTAAGAAACTATTGGTAGCTTGGATCTATGGCCCTCTTTAAAATATTTCCTTAATCAATTCAGTGAGTGACGTGGCATTTTTAAGCTTCCTTGTTTCACATCTTAGTAAGCACAGCTGGTTTGTTTTGTGTGTGTTGCTAGGGATAGAAGATGACTGTCAAAGGGGGACACAGGCACCGCAGTTTTAGGAGCATCTTTTCTAGAGCTCTCGCTTGCGTCTCTCTGGATACTTTCCTGAAGTTGGTCTGCCTGAGGACGCCTGCAGTAAAGGCGACCCCTGGCTTCCCTTTCTCCTTTTCCATTTCTCAGTTGCTCTTCTCTCCTTTTGATGAGAAGAACTGACACCTCCGACGTATCAGACGCTTCCTGTGCGTCAGGTGTCCAGGCCTGTGAGGCGCCTTACGAAGGAGCGGTTGGACATGTTGGTCAGTGAAGGCCTGGTGAACCCAGAGTGGGGCTTCCTGTCTGTTCCTGTCATGGCGCGTTTCTGTGAGGAAGGCAACATGGCGGGAGGATTCGGGTGTGGTAGCTCGTGCTGCTGTTTGTCATGGGAATTCATCATACGGTGTTTATTTGAACCGACACAGAAGTCTGATGCGACTTACTGGTCTGATGACGAGAGGAGTGGTGTGCCTGTCAGACTTTAGGACGGACATTTTCCATGACCAGAATTCTATACCTCGTGTATGTTTTAACAAACATGCATTTAGATTTCAGAGAGCTATACAAACAGGAGGAAAAAATGCTTCGTAAAACAATTTCATTGTTAAAGGTAATTTTCCCAGCTCTTTCTGAGTCTTTGGGACTGAACAAGGTGCCTTTAAGTGGCAGAGTGCGAGGTCTAAGTGATAGCCCTTTGGTAAGTCTTGAGGTAAAGTCTTTTCGCTGTACTTGTAAGGAACTGTGGACGTTTATGACTCTAATGACATACAACTCTAATGATGGGTGGTTTAAATTCTTTACTTTTGACCAAATTAAAGAAGTGCTGATTGACTTGTCAGCTTAAAAATTGTGTAAGGGGATAGGCCATGATGCGATATTTCTTAGTTACTTTGAAGTTCAAACTGGGATGGGGAACCTTTGGCCTTCTAGGTCCTTGGGCCTTTTGGCTGTTTGTTTCACAGAATAAATCCTTTTAATAAAGGGACTTGTTCTGTGAAGTCTGGATTGAGTCAAGTGGCCACATGGCCTTGAGATGGTAGGTTCCCCAACCTTGCATGTGAACAACCTATAAAGATGAAAGCTGGGACTAGAACTCTCGCACCAACAAAAGGTCAGATTCGGCCACAGATAACTGAACTTACTGAAAAGAAACCCACTACCTATATTATTAAAAGGAGAATTTTTATAGTTAATAATTATTATTTTTTTCTATTTCATTTATGATATATAGAACAATGTTGAATTAATTGGAATTGCAATACAGAATTAACAGTTTAACACTTAGAGGCTTATGGTCTCAAGAAATTTAACCAATCAATTTAATTACATATGTATTTTTACTATAGAAAGATGTATGATAAAATATTTTTAAGCATCATAACTATGTCATACATTAAGAAAAATGCTGACAGGGAAATGAAATGGAGGTATGAATATAAAGATGAAGGGTATGAAATGTGTAACATTCAAAGAATAATAATTGTTATTATTTTTGTGCTTTTAGCAAAGAGGAGACACTTCCCATTAACTCCCTCTCCCATCTATCAAGTTCTTAAAAAAAAAAAAACACTGTATCTTCTAGAAAGTAATTCTCATTTTACACTTCCCTGTCCTCCTCCTTAGTAACTTGAATTGAAATCTGTAACTAAATAATAGCCTTTTGATTTTACTTTGTAAATTGTTATACCAGTATTTGTGTAAGTGGAAGGTGGTAAGCTTCATGTTACCTTAGTTTTCTGATTCCGTGTGGTACATTGAAAACAGTCACGCTATGACCTTATTGAAAATGTCAGTATTTACAATGCATGGAAAGTTAGATCCTTCCAGGTATTTAAAATTATGATGAAAAATTTTAGCTATGAACTTAAAAAGATGAGAGAGCTACCTAAGTTTTGCATAGTGTTTTTGGACATAGCATGAAAGAAACATAATCAGGGACTCCTATTCCTGGCAATGTAGCATCTGTGATGCCGGGCCAGGGGAATGTTTTAATCTAAGACCACAAACCCTACTGTATTTCTGACAAGTAATTCTTTCAGTATAGCCAGAAAACTGTTCTTAGAGTGTCTTGGGGACAGTTATCACAGGAGAGAACATGCAACTAGGGCAATAACAGTGTGATTCAGTGGTTGCAGAGGAATGCACAAAACACAGGCAACTTTGGACAGTATGAGGATAAACTGGTAGAATTTAGGTTGGATTCTAAGAAAAAATAAAAATTCTATTTGAAAAATCACCTTTAAGAAAGGTTTCAACAAGCTTTTGTACTCATAAAAAAAAAATCCACAGTAGCATAATTAAAGGGCTAAAGGAGTCCTGAGGCCTGGACATTTATTTACAGGAAGATATCAGGGAAGGTATTTATATTCACAAGAAGATGAGCTAAGTTTAAAGGGGAGGCAAAGAAATCTGATCCACACAACAGTTTACACCATGAAGTAGAATGGAGAGACTTTGATTTACTTATGTGTTTCAATTCGGGTTTCTAAGGGGAAGGACAGAGAAGTGGAAGGAAAGATGTACTTTCTACAAGATAGAGTAGTGAATTATTTAAAAAAGAAAGACCTTGGTGTGGTAGCAGAGGAAGTTACTGGTAAGTATCTCCCCCCTAGTTAAGGAAGAACAAAAATGGAGCTGTACATTATCTCAGGGACGATGGAAAATTTAGATTTGTGGGGTGGGGTTTAATTTAAATATGCTGACATGACTAAGTATAAATGTGCTGATATGATTAAGAGTTCACTTAATTAGTTGTGTAATCAACAAATAGTTCATGAATACAGTCATCTCTTGGAGTCCCCAAGGGATTGATTCCAGGACCTCTGAAAATACCTAAATATGAGGATGCTTGAGTTCTTGTGTAAAATGGTATAGTATTTATATATCGCCTACTTGTATATACTCCCACACTTGAAATCATCTGTAGGTTACTTATAATACCTAATACAATGTAAATACTATTGTTATAGCATTTACAAATGGTTGTTATACTATATAGTTTTTTGTTTGTATTTTTTCTTGTATTATTATTTACTTTTTCAATACAGTGTTTCCAAGCCTTGATTGACTTCAGAGAGGTGGAACCTATGTATGTTACTTGGTGTGGAGCATTCTGCTAGGTGCCAGGGAAATATGTGGGTGAATAGCAGGGCCAGAACCCACAGTTTGTTCACAAGCTTATTAACGAAGCACAGAATATAACTCATAAGTTGATACATAAGAAAGCAATATTTTGTAATAAAACGAGAACTGTAGCAGAGAGCAAAATTATTTCCAATTTAAGTAAATAGGGACAAATTCATTTATTTACTCCATCTTACAATAAATATGTGAGTAGCTCTAATACAATTACTGTCATACACTCAGTGCAGGGGCATAGCAATAATTAAGGTAGACTAGACTCTCCTCCTGTAAGCCCTTGAGATTATTGGAAGAGTTTCCTGACAGTATATTTTCTGGGAAATTTATGTTTTTTTCTAAATCCTGAATCATGAGAAAAATCAGTAAAGAAACTGGGAAATGGGAGAAGTTATTGTCAGTTCTTTTATGGGAATTAAACTTAATCGTCCTAGAGATGCAATAGGTTAGAAGGAATGCACTTACCTCAAGCTAAAAGCAAGAGCAGGAGACACTGACTCGTGGAGTTGAAGGTTAAGTTCTACATTCCCAGAACTAGGACAGGAAAATACAGAAGAAAATTGGTCCTGATCTAATCAGTCTGGCTTGTAGCCTGTTGCCATGTGTTAAGTGTGTGTTCCCGGCCCCATCTGACACTCATGGGACTCAATCTTGCTGATAAAATAAATATTAAAAGCCTTATAGTACACTTTGTACAAATTTTGTGAGTGGTATCCCCCCAAAATAGCAGGTTTTGACAGCAAATTGAGTCCTAAATGGCAGTTTCCACATGTGATTCTGTTAGCCATGCTAGGAGATCTGGATGTTACATTTGTTGAGTTCTATACAATTATGTTCACCGATGTTTTTCTGGAGTTTGAATATTGGTTGGAGGCTGCAGTTCCCAGGTTGCAACCATCACCTTGGGGATGGAACCCTGCAGCTTGAGGCTGACATCCAAGCCATCCATCTGCATGGATTCTCACTTACCATGAACTGACCAGTTGCATTTGTACTTTCCAGCAGCCTGCACTTGTGCTGTGTTGTCATAGAATCAAGTCAACTGGCACCCACTTCACAGTCCGTCTCTGCTTCCCATTGTTCCTCCCCTCTTAGTTTGCTGCATGCTCTTCATCACTTCATGCCTCCCTTTCCAGAAACACTCCTTTACCTGGAACACAGTTTTGCTGTCTCGGGCCTAGGCCTCCCGTTTCCTCATCTTGAGTTTCATGAGATACTTCTTGTCTATCTTGTACGTCTCAGCTTACGAGGCCAGCCCTTCCCAGGGCCTTCCCAGATCCTCCAGTTGAAGTTAATATTTTGGTAGTGGTTTCTCCTCTTAGGATACACGGAGATTCCCTGTACATGTATTATATTGAACACCCTCTTTTGATTCCCCATCAGGTGGTAGCCTCCTTCAGGCTGATCATACCCCTCCAGCTGGCATGGTACCTGGCAAAGAAGAGGCACTTGGAAAATGTTTGTTAACTGGAATCAAACACACAGTTTCTGAACATGATGATTTTGACTGACTGAATTACAGTGAATGGCTGGTCTAGACATATGGCAGTTGATGACAAGTGCCTGTTTTTAGATATCTAACCTATTGCCCTGAAGACCCCAGATTAATAGGGGTATAGAGTAGGTGTTCAGTGCATGCTTAGCAGTTTGGACTGGAAAGAGAGCCTGTCAGCATTAGCACTAACATTTCCACACTGACTCTCCAAAGGACACCACATTCTTTATATCTGGGCAAATCCAGCTGGCACACTCTGCTACTGCTGCTTCCAAACTGGCTGCAATGTGAGAAGCGGGGCTGCAGGATGCCTTTAGCACATTAGTTAAGCTCGCCTGGTTTGTGATTCGTCTCATTCCAACTTGCTACACCCAGTAACAGCTTGCAAGTCTTGCTGTTGACCACATCAGTTGTGCCGTGATGATTGCCCCTCTGGGCTCAGACACTTGGCCTGATCCCAAAACTTTGTTGCTGGCGAGCTGGGCTCTCCCTTTACCCTTCAGGAGGCCTTGCAGGTGATGCTGAGCTGAATACTCAAGGAGGCAGTGGTGTAGACTGAGCAGATCTGAGCTTTGCAGGTGACACGTCCACAAGTGTTGCTTTATAGACTGTGAGTCTGAGCCAGGCCTTGACACCGTGGTGACACCACCCTGTCACTGCCTTCTTCTCGCCTTGAGAAGTAGTCTTCCTGATTTGGCACTCACGCTCCTTATAGACTAATGCATCAGTGAACAGTGTATGGTCCAAGCAGCCACACTGTGTACTATCTTTCAGCTCTGTATAGTTAGTGCCCAGGTTTAGGTGGGGCTAGATTTTTTCTCAATGTGTGACTTGCTGTCAATCCCAATGCATGCATATGATTGAATTACTTTTTATGTAGATTTTTAACCAATAGACATATTACACTATGAATAAACTTCAATTGAGACAGCATACAGGAATCCTACTGCAGTGTTAAGAGTTCCACCCCCTTTTTCTGAAAGGAAAAGGGAGGAAGAAGGGCCCCAGCAACATACACTGTATCCGTCACCTCACGAATTACAACAGTCACATGAGGCGGGGTGTGTTGCAGTCATCTTAAAGATCAGACCAACTCTCAGAAGTCAAAGACAGTACAATCTGGTATCACGTGACAGGAGAAATCCACATTCAGACCTTGGATGGTCCAACTGCAAACTCACCCGCTGCCTTTCATTCAGGACTGCAAAGTGCGCTGGTTATCTGAGGATATTCATTGTTCTGTGTTCCAGGAAATGATTTCCTCCTGTGAATCCTTGATTCTCCATCTTACTGTGGTGCTCAGGTCCTTTGCGACTTAGGTGGTTCTGTGTCTGTGCCTGAGATGTCAGCCCTGTTCCTTCTCTTGTCTGTGACTTCTCCTCAACCAGCTCTGATAGGACCTTTCTTTGGAAACTTTTTTTTTTTTTTTTTTTTTTAAGCTGTAGGCCATTCTTTCTTTGGCAGTTTTCTTGCTTGAATTTTAAAAAATTAAGAGAAATGTACATACATCTTCCGTAACGAAATAATACATTAGTCGAGTGCCACCTGTCTCCCGTCCCTCTTGTGTTTCAGTCCTCTTCTGAGGTAACACAGTTTTTGAAATAATTTCAAATGTAAAAAATGCAAAGAATGACTGTACTCTCTATCCAGATTTACTAATTTTTAACATTTTGCCACATTTATTTTAAAATTTTTTCCTCTCTCTCCCTCCCTCAATATATAAAAATATTACTTTTTTTCTAAAGCATTTGACATTAGGTGGCTTAATCTGTGCCTCTTATTAATTTAGTTTTCTGTTTCTTTTTAGTGTTGTTTAGTCTCCTTTAGTTCGAAGTAGTTACCAGGATTGTCTTTCTATAATATAATGCGTAGATTTTTAGAGGATTTAGAATTTATGTTAGAATGTATATAATACAAAATGGCATTAACATATCTATCACATAGCAATGTGTAATGTTATAGGACATATAATTATATAAAATGTAATACATTTTATGCATTGTACAATTTATGATATATAACATGATTTATAGGCATAGTGTATTATATAAAAATAATAATGTATAATAAAAAATTTAAGTATATCATATGTAATACTTCATGTAAATACAGAATATATAAGTAATTAAAAATTTAAATATAACATATGCATACTTATATGCATAACACGTGTAAATATACCCATAGTAAATGACATCTATTATAATCAATAATAATGAGTTGTAATATAATTAGAAATCATGATGTATTATAAATCAGAACAAATTAATATGTGCTACAATTTTAATATTATAAAATTTGATATAAAATTATAATTTATCAGTATAATATATTTATTTATACATTTTCATAAAATGTGTTTTCTTGTGGTTATATTCAGGTTATGTGTCCCTGGCTAGAATATGTATAAATGATATGTCCTTCTCAGGAATAGTGATTTTATTCTTGATTTCCCAGTCCAGATGTAAATGCAATACAATGCATTACATGCTGTAATTATTTTTCCAGCTAATGAGTAATTGGTGAAGAGACACTGAAACTATGCCAATACTTTGCACCTCAGAAGCTTTCATGCACTAGATTTAGCATCTATTGATATTTTCAATGTTTCCTGCTCATCCCAGCCTTCACTGTTCTAGAAGCAAAGTGGTTAGCTGGGCCTGCTGACTCATGCCTATAATCCCACTACTCTGGGAGACCGAGGTGGATAGATTGCTTGAGTTCACAAGTTTGAGACCAGCCTGAGTAAGAGCAAGACCCTGTATCTAAAAGTAGCCAGGTATTGTGGCAGGTGCCTGTAGTCCCAGCTCTTTGTGAGGCTGAGGCAGGAGGATCGCTTGAGCCCAAGAATTTGAGATTGCTGTGAGCTATGATGCCATAGCATACCGGGGACAAGAAAGTGAGACTCTGTCTCAAAAAAAAAAAAAAAAAAAAAAAAGAAGTAAAATGTTTGTTTTCCAATTTCACTACTCCCTTCATATCCATCAACTGGCTTTTAAATTATTTAATGTTTTTCATAATTTTAATTGCCATATAATAATTTCACATATTCATGGAAACATCATAGTGATGTTTTGACACATATAATATGTGGTGATCAGATCAGGATTATTAGCATATCCATCATCTCAGACATTAACATTTATTATTTATCATTAGAATGAGGATACTGAATGTTTCAATACAATATGGTGTTGGAACATTCAGTGTCCTCATTCTAGGTATTTGCAACTATATGATATACTATTGTTAATTACAGTCATCTTGTGGTGCAGTAGAATACTAGAGCTTATTCCTGCTATTTAGTTGTAATTTTGCATCTTTTCATATTAAAAAAACCTCTCTCCTTCTATCCCCTCTCCCTACTCTTCCAAGCCTTTCATATCCCTCTGTTCTACTTTTTACTTCTATGAGATTGACTTTTTCCTAGCTTCTACGTATGAGCAGCTTTTTAAGAAGAAGAGTTCTCCTTTCTTTCCGATTCCCTTGTTTGCCGCATGTATATATGTATTTATTTATCTTTCCATTCATTAATTAATCTGCATACCATTAGGTGTCACTTAATGATGGGGACACATTCTGAGAAATGGTGATTGTGTCATTGTGTGAACATCATAGGTGTAAACTGCTGTATGTTAGGCTGTATGGTAGAGCCTACTGCTCCTAGGCTATAACCCTGCAGAGTATGTTACCGTGTCGAATACCGGAGGGAATTAATCACACAGTGGCATTGTATATCTAGACTCATCTAAACACAGAAAAGGCACAGTGACACATGGTGTTATAATCTCATGGGACCTGGTCATGTGGGCAGTCCACTGTTGACTTAAATGTTGTTATGCTGCATGTGATTGTACTATCAGTGCAGCCTCACGGATTTCTTTTTTTTAATGGCTTGTTATAGTCCTTATTTATTTTGACATTCAGATTGTCTCAGATTTGGTCAGTGAGAGTCCCTTGTCCCTGTCTTCTGTGTCTTCTTGACTGTCATTCTCTGAGCACTTTCTTACTTTCTGACACAAGTAGATGGTTCAAGCTCCTCTTGACTCTCCCCAGCCTTGGCACTGGTGTCAGCCAGTTCTCGAAGGACTTAATGTTCTCTTGACGGAGGAATGGCTTGTGGCTGGTGCCATGATGGCTCTTTGCCACTCAGGTATCTGGCATTTGGCCCTATCAGTGATGGAATTTTGGAATATATGCACACAGGCACATGCACACACACACACTTGCACACACAGACACTCACATATAGCAACTAGGAGTTTAAACTCATTCCCTCTTTTGTCAAAAACCCTGATTCCTCAATTTACTTTTTTCTAGTACTCTGTAAATATCCTCTCTTCATTAGGACCCTGGTGCCCAAAGTCTAACACAGTGTCTGGCACTCAATTATTATTCCAAAAAATTCTATGAATCAATCAATCAATGAATAAATTTTGATAGTGTGAATTGACCCTCTGTGGAAGAGATGTTAAAAATGAAGTTAAGCATGGAAATATTGTTTTTTTTTCCTTCTATAAACTTATTATTAACTATATAGGACAATCAGAGGTGGTTAGTTCATATACCAGAATTTCAAGAACAATGTGTTTTCATCTTTCATTCATCTAAGAACAACTATCTCTCTGTAACGTATTTCTATAATGGTTTTCTGAAAGCAATTTTCTGAGGTTTTTACTTCTTAAATTCTTTGATTTCCTAGGTGGCTGGGATCGTTGGCAGAGCTGACGTGTTAGCGTGTCTGCTGTTTCTGTTGGCTTTTCTCTCCTACAACAGGTATGTGTGTCTGAGAGTGCCCTTCTGTGATCACAACCATGTCCTGTGTGCAGACCGTGAGCACGTGTCTGAGAGCGGATGGGGGCTTTTGGCTGTGAAATGCTCAGCAAGCTTTGGGGGACCAGGGAGAGGAAATCCTTTCTTTATCCTGTGCTGGGCTGTTTTCCCACCTGCCTATTCTGAGCATTTTAAGGAGACTGTTTTGGACTGGGCGTCCAAACTCCTGCTTCTTACTTCTGCTGACTTACAGTTTCCCTGACTTGTAGTCTTCAAATAGGAATAGAATTTCTAATCTTAGTTCTGAGTGAAAATGGACTGGAAGCAGCCCAGTCTGGTGGCTCATACCTGTAATCCTAGCACTCTGGGGGGCTGAGGTGGGTGGATTGCTTGAGGTCAGGAGTTTGAGACCAGTGTGAGCAAGACAGAAATCCCATCTCTACTAAAAACAGAAAACCTAGCCCAGCCTGTGGTCCCAGGTACTCAAGAGGCTGAGGCAAGAGGATCGCTTGAGCCCAAGAGATTGAGGTTGCTATGAGCTATGACTCCATGGCCCCTTGACCCAGGGCGACAGAGTGACTCTCTCAAACAACAACAATAAAACAAAATATACTGAATGCAGTGCATTCTTCTGTTTTCCTAGGATTTATTTGATTTCCCCTTTTCATTTTGGTCTTATTCTTTTTCCTTTGTGTTATCCTCACTGTAGAAGCTAAAGTTTAAAATAACAAGGTTGAATAGATAGACGTTATTTCTCAACTGTAGTTTGCCAATTTCCACATACTTTCATGAAGATATAGAAATTCTTTGCTTTGGGAAACGGAAAAATGGTAAAGTAATTGCCCATTATTTGCCCCTTTACTTCTGAGTGATCACACCCTCACCTGAGTTGTGGCATGTCCACCTGTGGAAAGGGGTGGGTTAGAAAGAGAACTTGAAAGGGGGCAGAGGGCTCAGGTCATGGCTTAGGAAAGGGGGGCAGGCCAACTATGTTTCCCTACTTGGTGGAGAGATGCACTATTAAAGCTTTGTGAGCCCTGATCTTGGAATCGATCAATTGACCTATAATCTTAGAAAGCCTGGTGACTCTGTTTGAGGAACACTATTCTAAACCAGCAGTTCTTTTCTTTATTTTTTAAGACACAGCATTTTGCTCAGGTTGGAGTGCAGTAGTGCCATCACAGCTCACTGCAGCTTCAAATTCCTGGGCTCAAACGATCCTCCTGCTTCAGCCTCCTAAGTAGCTGGGACTCCAGGTCCCCGCCACCACACCTAACTATATGAGTGGCTCTTAATTAGGGGTGATTGCTCTCCCTCCCCCAGCCACCTGCCTCTTTTCTCCACCACTTGAGACATTTGGCACTATTTGGAAACATTCTTGATTGTTAAAATAAAAGAGGTATCAGGGAGATCTAGTGGGTAGAGGCCAAGGATGCCACTCAATAAACATCCTGCAATGTCCTTGCAAGCCCCCCCCCCAAGAATTATCTGGCAGAAAAATGCCAATAGTGCTGGGACTGAGAAACACTGGGTTAAGCCAGTTTAGACCTTGAGTCAAGAATGCAATGAATCAAGTCTGAGGAAGTTTAGTCTTGTGTGAAGGGCAAAACTTTTTCTTAGTGTGGTATTCGGCCTTACTACAGTCTTCTGGTATTAGTGTTGTAACGCGCCCACTGCATTTTTAATCATATGTTACAGTGTTATGACATCTTAAAATGTTTCTTGTTTACTCTGATGCTAGATCAGAATTAATAATCTCTTTTCAGTTCAAACTTGTTCTCTCAGGCCTTTTCTGTGTGTTAATGCATTTGAGGACATGCGCAGGCCTGCCATGTGTCTGCGTCTGTAGGGTGTTGAGCCATATTTTTGCAGGTTTGCTGTGATGCCATTCTCACTTTTAGAAGTTTAAGCTGTAGAACAACTCAGTAGAGAAATGCCTGACTACTGCATGTTTTGCATGTCATTTTATGCGACTGTTCTAACATGGAAGAGAAGGCATCATCACTGCAGAAATCTTGGCCTTCACTTCAAAGAAGTAGGTGCCAGTGGGTGTGGTACCTTCAGAGGGGAATAGTGAATTTTCTTGGTCTGGTATTTTATAAGGTGAAATAAAAACTTCATAGCACTGGAGAGTTTTTGAAAATCCTTGCCGGAAAGTAAGAAATAAACTTTGTCCAAAATATGCTTATGAGAAATAAATTTTAAAATACAGATAAGCCAAAAGAAAAGTAAAAGGTTAAAATGTCTCTGTTTTCATCAGAGTGAAGTCCCGATTGTATTTTGGTGTGTCTACACACACACACACACACACACACACAATATAAGACAGAAAGATAGATACAGCTATCATATAGATGTGTGTATATATCAAATCTCACTGTTTTGTGTATAGAAATAATATTGATGATAAACACTTGATATATAAATAGTTTTACAACACTGTCATCCCACTTATTTCACATGAAATGCAGCTTTACACAGAGATGCAAAGTAGTTTGCCCCTATTACCCAGTTCTTTAGCTGCAGAGCTCACACAAGTGGTTAAATAGCGTATATTCTTCATTTAAAATGTATTCACTTAAACATCTTCCAGTGTCACTAAATATGTCTCTGTGATAGCTTCTTAAATGGCTTTTTAATGTTCACTGCTTACTTACTATATTTTATCATAATTTGTATATACAATAATTTAAGGACCAAATTTAGTATTGTTGGGCTTTTACTTTTTTCCGTCTTAGCAATTTTAAATAATTCCAAGATAAGGAATCTGCTCACCTACTTAATTAGTAAACAAATGAAATAGACATTAAATCTTTTTTAAGAGGTAATTTTTCTTAGCAACTGACATTTGCTTTTAGACTAAAAGAATCTCCGACTTGTTTTCCAGGAGTCTGGGTCAGGGCTGCGTGGGGGAGCGCTTCCCTCCCACAGCTTCGCCGTTCTTCCTGCTACTCAGTTTATTTCTGGGCACCTGCGCCATGCTGGTGAAAGAGGCGGGCGTCACCGTGTTTGGAGTGTGCTTAGTTTATGACCTCTTCTCCCTCTCCCACAAGCAAGACAAGTCGTAAGTCATTTTCAATTTTCGATATCAAGCAGAGTGTCGTGGGCAGAGAAGAATTACTTAAAATAGCATTTTCCAAACTTTCATTAAAAAGGTATAAGCAAATGCTTTGTTGAAATGGAACCTTACCTTAGACTGTAGTATGATTGTTACATAATCATCAAGGCTTGTTGCATTAGGGTAAGTGGATTGTATATATTAAAATTCTTCACATTTTACAGAAATCAATGAGGACTATGATGTTTTTGTGAGCCTCAGATTTAGAACTGAAAAATACCTGTGTTAACTGCAAGTTTATGTTGCTGGTTTGTTTTGGTTGTATGCTGTTGACAAAGTCTTGCTTCACACAGAGGGAAGTGGTGGCACATAGTAACAGGTTTCAACAGTTTACTTTGAATGTCTTCATTTGAATGAGTGTTGCCCATCAGGAACACTGCTAACTTGGAGCTTGTTTGTCTGCTCTTATCATGATACTGGTACCTAAGGGTTTTAGGAGGTGCCAAGTAGAATCTCACAAAAAAGCCAGTCTGAACTCTACAGGAACATGTACACATCATGTTCAAATCAAAGAGCAAGCTTGCTTGCTATCCCATCTTCAGTTTAAAAATTTAAGGCACACTCATTTTATTCCGTAGCTTGCAGATGATAAAGAATCGCTAAATTGGCATATTAAAAGTTCAAGCACGTACTGTAATTTTCTTCCCCCATCAAACCCATAATTACTAACAATTTTACAAGCAGACCCCATTTTCAGTAATTATAAGGCCCTCACTTTTGAACTTTTTAAAGGTGGGGTGATTTATTCTCCTGCCTTCTCAGATGAAAAATTTTATGTTTAAAAAAATTCTCGTCTTTCTATTCCATTTCCTATGTCTTTATACTTTTTTTTATTGTTTAGGATTCACTGAGGGTACGAAGAATTAGGTTACACTGTGTCTTTATACTTCTTGACCTGAATGTTAAGAGCGGTGCTTTTGAATGGCCACAAACGGATGAGTCAGGAAATTCTGATCACCTTCCTGCCTGGGAGCGTGACAGTTGGAGATAATTTTAAGATTGTAATACTCTGTCGGCTCTCCCTAAATCTCAGAGGCAAGTAAAAGGAGGAGCCCAGTTATCACTTTCAACCATGCTAGGAAAACCATGAGCCAGAGGCTGCCGAGTGCCTTACTTTTTTTTTTTTTTTTTGCAGTTTTGGTTGGGGCTGGGCTTGAACCTGCCACCCCTGGTGCATGGGGCTGGTACCTTACTCCTTGAGCCACAGGCGCCGCCCCCCTGACTGCCTTACTTTTTATAGAACAAACCTATAAACCCCTTTTTCAGGTTGCCACCTCGTCTCTCCCTCCTAATTTCTTACTCCTGTGCCTCGCTGTCTGCAAAAGGATGGGACAACTCACTGTAGGTGTGTTCACGGCTGTGGTCCAGTCCAGGGCTGGTTTAAGTTCATTGAAGTATTATCTCCTCTGTCTCGGGACTTTGCAGCCTCCTGTTGCCTGTGTGCTCCTTTGTTTCCTCTTCATCTAGTCCCTGTGGAGCCAGACTTTTTTCAAAGGAGATGACTATCTTTTTTCCTTCTTTGATGATCTTTCTTAACCTTCATCATACTAACCTGGCAGAAGGTCAGTGGAAGGAACGATGCTGCTGATCCATAGCTGAAACGTCCCATGCCTCTTAGTCCATTTTTTTTTTTTAAGGAACTTTTAGCTCTCACACCCAGTGATGCTGCAGGAGTAGAGGCCTTCATTTTTTCTTTCATCCTTTTATCCACCCATTCAACACAGATTCCTTCTGCCATGGCCAAGAAGAGAACAGATTAGGTTCCTTCCACCCAAAAGGATGCAGGATATGGGTAGAGACAGGTATTGCATGAGTAATTGATTATTGTTGGGAAAAGTGGGGAGCAGGAACCAGAGCCTGTAACAGGGAGACCTGAGAAAAAAGGGTCACTCTTCAGGGCTGGCCGGGTGGTAGTAGGCCCTGGGCCACACTATTTGTTCGCAGCAACTATTGTCTTCGTTTCACTGAGGGGAAAACAGAGGCACAGAAAGTGTCCTCTCTGCAGTCAGCCAGCCCAAGTGGAGGCAAGACTGGAACCCAGTCTGCATGACACCAGAGCCAGCGGGTTTCCGCTGATTACCACTGCCTCTGTGGGAGGAACACAGCAAGGGAACTCAGGACACCCGGGAGGACATCTGCCCAGGCACCATGAGGCCATTACACCAGCCCAGAGGTTCTGAGTGTTCAGGAGGGGTTGTAGATTCCTTTAAGAATTTGGCGAAGCTGTGTCCCCAGCATAATGAATGCATGTCTGTACACACACAGAGAAAGCTCTTCCCCCAACCCCCCATACTTCATTTGCTAATTTAGAAGAAATATTTTAGCATTAGGTGGTTCTTGAGATCTTTGACCTTCCTATGGATCAGGCAGCAGGAAAGAAACAGTAATAGAAACAAACACCGGAAGCATTTTCCTATAAGAAGGGAGATTTAAATTTTGAGATTGGGCTA
Organism: Arctocebus calabarensis; assembly: GCA_963573935.1. Lineage (NCBI taxonomy): Eukaryota > Metazoa > Chordata > Mammalia > Primates > Lorisidae > Arctocebus > Arctocebus calabarensis. The sequence continues at coordinate 19,157 of CAUYON010060137.1, forward strand.
CATTTCTTTTATTTGACGTCACCTTTAGGAGGAAAGAATTTTAATGAAAGATCAGCTCCTAAAAGTTAACTTTATTTTTCTTTTCTTTCTTTTTCTAAAAATTAGGATGTGACTTCCAACATGTAGAAAATAATGTTCTCTGTCCCTAGTCCCTCCCCATCTCTCTAGAGCAGTGGTTCTCAACCTCCCTAATGCCGTGAACCTTTAGCACAGTCCAAAGGGCTCGCCACCCACAGGTTGAGAACCGCTGCTTTAGAGGTAACCATAATCCTGAATGTGGCACTTTTCATTTCTGATTGTTTCTGTGGCTTTGCTTCCTGTATATACTAGTGAATATCAAATAGGACTGTTTTATTAATTTTCAAACTTTACATAAGTGATATCACTTCCCTTTTTTTCATTTAACATTGAGAATGTGTACGTACATATCGATAGACGTAGCTAATGCTGTATTTCATTCATTTTAACTGCTGTGTAGCATTGAATTATGACAGTTTATTGATCCATTCTTCGGGGTTTAGAATTAGGTTACTTCTCCGTCGTTGCTGTTGTGAACTGTGCTGCAGTCAGGCCTCGTGTATGTGCGTTCTTGTGCAGATGAATGAGGATTTCCCTCACAGTCACTACAGTTGTGGGCCGCAGGAGGGAGGACAGATGTGCGTTGACCGCATTACATCCTAAGGCATTGCTCCTGAAATGGTTGGAGCATTGAATAAGAATCTCTGTTTTACTTTCTTACCATCACTTGGTACATTTTAAAATTTTTGCTCATCTTGTGGTTGTGAATTTGATCTCGGGATTCATGACAGAAAAATGCCATCAGAGGACATTGGATGGCTCGATTGTGAGCCCTATTGTGCAGGGTCACAACAATGTAAATCCTGAATAGCATTTCAATCAAGTTTTATGAGGGAAATAATATTGGAGGGTGAGGGGTGAACGTGTGTGTTGGGGGCCACTTATGAGAGACTAAAGTCTAGTTTTCTATAGTAGGAAATCAACATGATAAGTTTCAAAAATGAAAAAAATACATAACTGTGTTATTTTTACAACGCGGCAGTACCTATCAGAAACAACAGAGCTAAAGACTTCCCAGAATGGTTTGCAGGGAGCAGGACTTGGGGGTGGGGCAGGGTACTGCTGTTTCTCCTCGCCAGCCTCCTCCTTGTGTTTGACTCTGTTTTGCTCTAATTCCCTGCATGATTAGGAGCAACGGGGTCATGCATCAGTGCGGCCTGCAGCAGCCCGGGAGCCCCCAGCCGGCCTCCCTGCCAGCCCACCCTCACCGCGAGAGCGGGCGGCAGCAGCGGTTACCACACAAAGGAGCTTGGGGTGGCTGCCACTCCTCACTGCCACCAGAGCCCAAGAGCAGTGGATTCCCAGTGTCGCCGCGAGCTGTGTGGGCCTTGATGAGGTACTGGGCTGGGTTTCTTGGTCTCGTGTGTCTTCTAGTCCAGCATCATCTAGGGCAGCCTCTGCCTAGAGGAGTAAAACCCTGAGTCAGCTCTTTGCCATCTTCCCTGCCCTTCCGCCAGTGTTTCCCTCCCGCCTCCTCCTTTTCTCTCCTTTCCTGCCCATTTCTTGCCTGTATTAGATCGGATAAGAAAGTAGTAGTTAGAGGAAGCCGGGGGGAGTCCTGCTGTCTGCCCTGAAGGATGCAGGATGATGAGGCAGGGGTCTTTCGCCTTGGCCACCTGAAGACAGACCCCTGGGTTCTCCTGGGAAAGCGAGTGCTCTCTCTGCCTCCTCTCTCGCTTTTCCTGCTCCTTGGATTTGATTGGAATTTATTCCAGCACAGGTAGGTGGGAAACAAACCTGGGGACCCTTCTTTTCTGAACTTTTGTTGGAGATTCAGGAAAATCTTTGGAGTGCAGAAATTCCTTCCTTCTCTCCTTTCTTCCTTTTTCTTTGAGCTAACCATGAGAATTAACATAGATTTATCAGCCCAAGTGCTCACTAAATTGTCTCTCAAATAGCTCAAGCCATGGGCAAGTCAGAATTTAACAAATATGTGTTTGAAGGTGAACTTAGGCAGTTATAATTTTAGAGGAGTTATTTGAGCAGACAGTGATTAATGAATCTGGCAGCTCCAGAGGCAGGTGGCTTGGGTTCCCCTGGAGGAGAATGAAGGGAAGGCTCTTACATGGTGAATGCAGAGGTGGAGCCACTTGATTGGTTAAAGTGGCAGGAGGAGGAACATGGGAAAGGCTCTTCCAGGGCAAATGCAGAGGCAGAGTGATTTGATTGGTTAAAGTGGCTGGGAGGGAGCACAGGGAAGGCTCTCATAGGGCCAGTGTAGAAGTGGAGCAATTTGATTGGTTAAAGTGGAGAAGTATTGATTAAGCTTAAGTTTCATTTTCTCATTTTACTCTGAGTTGGGTTTCCATTGGTTTTGTAGGAACCCTGGGTGCTGGAGCAGCCTCAGCCCTAATGTCCTCCCAATCATTCTAAAGTAATTCACAGTATTTACACTTTACCACTTCAGTTTGCTCTTATAGTCCCTTAGAACTACCTCATTTCATGGCCTTTTTTCCAGGTATTTTCACCTTTGCCTGTTTGTTTGGATCTAGTCTCATTCATTCATTGATCAGTAAATATATATCGAGGGCCATCAAGTGCCAGGCATGTTCAAGAAACCAGGAATATCCTGGTAAATAGGCAAGACTGGTGCCTTACTCCTGTGTAGCTGTCCTTCTAGTAGAGGGCAATAGACAGTAAGTGATCAACAGTAAATGCAGTGTGCCTTCTGGGACGGGATGGAGAGTGATGGGTCAGCCTTGTTGGTAAGGGAAGGCTCCTAATCCTTCTGCTGAGGGGAAGAGCCATCCTGGAAGGATCTGACTGAGGGTTCAGGCTTGAGGGTGCCCAGCAGGTGGGGAGGACAAGGCCTGAGGGCAGGGGATGGGTGGTGCCCAGCTGATAAAGGGCTCTGTGGGCCTGGAGGACAAGTGTTAGAGTCTCATTGTGAGTGCCATGGGGAAGACATTGGAGTTTTGTTTTTTCTTTTCTCTCTCTTTTTTTTTTAAAGGGTAGAGAGACATGATCACAGTTCTTTAAAAAAATGTTGACTCTGGCTTCCTCATGGTGCAGCCTATTGGGAGTCAGTAGTGAAGAAGGGAGGAGGATTACTAGACTTTTTATGTGGACCAAGTGAGGAAAGACAGTCTTGGCTGAGAGTGATAGGAATTGAGATGCAGAGATGGTGTGGGTTTGTGATATATTGTCAAGACTGCTCCCAACGGAGTTTAGCTAGTGTTTGGGATAGGATGTGAGGGAACAGAAGAAAATAAGGATTTGGGGGTTTCTGGACTAACAGGTTGGGTGGATGGTGGGATCAGTTACTGAGCAGAAAAGCTAGGGGAGAACGAAGTTTTCTGAGGTCTGCGGAGAAGATAAACATCAGAGTAATGCATGAAATACCTGAAGGAAAAGGAAGAGAGATAAATGATGAAAATCTTTGGGAAAATCTTACCTTTTTGGCCGAAGTCCAAAGAGAAAAAGAAAACAAAACAATTTGGGAAATTGTAAACTTGTTTAAGGAAGGCAAAAGAAGAGGGAAGAAACGAGTTAAGTGTGGAGACTTTCAAGGTGGGACCGAGGTTAGACTGCAAAGGGACTGTGGACCTCACTCAGGGGGCACCCTGCCAGTGTGTGCTCACAGCTGTGTCACCTGTTCCTGCCACAGCAGCTGGATAATAGGAGTTGCTTAAATATTTGCGACATCAATAAAATAATGAAAGGATGGTAAGAAAGTGCTGGGATTAAGCGTAGATAGAACATTCTCAGTAAATTTGGTGATAAAGGAATGGGGGAAAAGATTGTTAATTGGAGGGATGTTAGTTTTTTCTCAGTTTTTCATTTTAAATTGCATCAATGTGTATATGTTTGTGTATTCAGAGATAACCCACAGAGAGGAGAAATGAAAGATGCTGGACCAGAAGGGGAAAGGATGAAATATGAATACCAATGATGTGCAGATAAATGTTTAATAACCAGCTTTCCGAAGGAAGGAATTCCTGATTTGTAGATTTTGCTAATTTCCATGTAAAGAGTCCCACCATGGCTGATGTCCAGCTAAGGGTGACATCACTGTCCATGGAGTTGGGAGACAGATGCCCAGCCTGTCATTATGTGATATTTCCAACAGACGGATGTGGCAGACATAAAAAATTCTCAAGAGCGTAGGTAACATTAAATGAAGTCGACTATAACATGGAAGTGATGAGCTTTATCACTTTCAAGTTGTAGTTTATTTATTATCATTGTTTTCAATATGATTTTTTTAAGTTTATGGAATTTAAGTTTCCATAATGGCTATTTTTTAATTACCGCCTTGCAAAACTGCTGAAAATTCAATAGTCAACTCTTGCAAGCCAAGCTGCAGCACACCAGTGAAGAAAGTCCTTCAGCAGGTCTAGGAAATGTTACATGTGGTATCTATCCACTGGGAACCAGGAAGGACTAGCACTTCCCGTATGTTATCCACGGCACCCGTCACAATATCTGTGTAGTGGAGATATTATAATTCCCATTGCCACGAAGAAGCTGAGGATCTTGGAGGTTTTAAGCACCTTATCCAGGTGCATAGGGCCAAAATCGGAACCCAAGCTGTTTGACTCCTAAGCCCGTGCTTTGCCCATTTGCCATGTTTTAAAATCCAGAGTCCTGGCTGGGCACAGTGGCTCACGCTTGTGTTCCCAGCACTCTGGGGGGCCGAAGCAGATGGATTGTCTGAGCTTAGGAATTCTGGACTATTCTGAGCAAGAGCGAAACCCTGTCTCTACTAAAAACAGAAAAACTAGCTGGGTGTTGTGATGGGTTAGTTCCAGCTACTCAGGAGGATGAGGCAAGATGATCCCTTGAGCCCAAGAGTTTGAGGTTGTTGTGAGCTATGATGCCACAGCAGTCTACCCAGGGCACAGAGTAAGACTCTATTTCAAAAAAAAAAAAAAAAGAAAGAAAATAAAAAATAATTAATACAAAAAAATAAAATAAAAAATGAAGCCCGGATTGAATGAAGGATTGGCTTTGGAGAGGAGGCTGCATGTGGAGCTAGCATCCCTGTCGAACCCTCAGGGATACAAAGATTCTTGCATTCATCCTTGGATCCACAAATGAGACAGCTCTTGACTTCTTTTGAAATAGAATATTGGAGCTATTATGTGTACAATGAGTTAGATGACATGCTTTTGTAGGTTGCTTCTTAAAATTATAATCCTAAGCACAAAGCCACCTGATAATTGGAGAGCGGTGGACAGCACAGGTGGAACTGAGTCAGATTCTCACGGAGTTAACAAGTTTGGGGCAAAGGTTTCTTCCTTTTTGGAAAGTTGTCATATAGCTTCTCTCTTTGGAAAAGAAAGATGTCATATACTGGAGTACAAATTTGATTAGTATTAAAATTATTTTGTAAAACCATGCTTGTACTTTGTCAGAAGGTAGTCGTATAAGGCAAATAAATCAGGCAATGTTATCTTCACCTGTATAAGATCTCTGACTCTGCAGATAGAGCCATGGCTCCATCACTGATTTCATACTGGGCATGTTATTTTATCTCAGTGAGCCATGGTTTTCTCCTCTCTAAAAGGGAGAAATAAGAGTCGCACATTACTCTGGAATTGGTTGTCAGGACTAAAACCAGTAGTATGTGTAATCTGCACATATGTCTGGAGTACCATAGCCAATTGTGTATTCTGCATGGCAGACAGTTCAGGATTGTGCATATTATTATTCCTGTGTGGGTTTCTGAGCACCTGGATGCCCTGTAACATACAGGTAGCAGGTCTGTGTTAGCAGGTCTGTGTGGGATTTCAACCTAGAGACTGCACACATTTGTACCGTGTATGTTGGTATAAGGCTGACCAAAAATTCGGCTAAACACTTTTATTAGGTAAATTTTTTTTTTTTTGAGACAGCTCACAGCAACCTCTAGCCCTTGGGCTTAGGCGATTCTCTTGCCTCAGTCTTCTGAATAGCTTGGACTACAGGCACCCGCCACAACACCCGGCTATTTTTTGTTACAGTTTGTCCAGGGTCAGGTTTGAACCCGCCACCCATGGTATTTGGGGCCAGTGCCCTACTCACTGAGCCACAGGTGCCACCCTACGTAAAATTTTTTTTTCAGAAGTTACCTAAAACAGGAAAAAAATTCAATCCCAGGGAAAAATCCTACTGCAGCTTATTATTTCATTACCTGTTTTTATGGGTGATTTAGTGAATGGATTATGGATCGAAAGTAGGATGCAAAACCTAGGACTAAGAGTACCCACTCTGAAATCAGGTGACATTTCACTGAATTACTCCACATGAAAAGAGAAATGTTTTGTGTGTAAACCTTCCCTCACCCCACCCTGACCCTTGCCATCTTTAGTACATCACATTCGTGCACATGAAAAAGCTCATTGAACCCTAAATCTTAGCTTCACTTCATATGTACATACACACATGTACTGTAGTCATTCTTCATGTGTATACTTGACTGATTTCATATTTAAATGACAGCGACCACAACAGGCATTGAAGACGGTTCTTAGCTTAATAAATTCTTGGACCTTTCCTGTTTCTCTGCTACCCTGCCCGGGGCTATTATAGCTCATTCATTCATTTATTCAAGAATAATTACTGAGCAGCTACTATGTGCCAGGCACTATTGTTGGTGTTGGGAACAAGGCAGTGAAATAAACAAAGCTTTGTTGTTATGGAACTTAAGTAGATGATGACTGTGGCATTTTTATTTAAAATGAACTCTTTTTCTACCTTTGTAGGTAAGACAGAGGTTAGATTTTTTACTTTGGTGGATCGTAAAAAACTTTTTCTTATAAATATCTTGCACATAGGCATGCAAATCCAGCAACTAAAACATGCTTAAGACTACAGAACAATTTGGTACTAAAGTGAAATTGTAATGTGATTAAATTCATGGGACTTATGCAGGCTTATAAATATTTTGACCTTCAATGATGAAATTAGTAATTGATCTTTTAAGTGTCATTTTAATGCTTTATTTCTGTAGACCTTGCATTGAACTCTTTTTCCCCAAAGTTAGAAATGCTGGTGGAAATTAAACCCCCGAGATAAGATTTTGAACTTTTATACCACATGTATGATTTTTTGAATAGGTAAATGTGTTCCAGACTATTATTAATAGCCTCATCTCAGTTTTTAGAGAAATTCAGTGAGGTGGTGTGAGATTTTTAGATGTCAGAAAAAAAAAAATCTACGTTGAAAGTTTGGACTGTTGGTGAATAAGAACTGGGTTCTCTTCTCTATCTCCTCATACTTTCCCACTGATTGATCTCAGATAAGCCATTTCAGTCTCATTCACCTGCTACTTTCAGAAAAGAAATGACTGAATTAAAAGGGTGTGAAATTAAGTAATGGGTCCCTATAGAAAATATGTCCGTAAGTTAAAAGTGAAATATGTGGGTTCATATTTGCTTAATACATCCCCCATCCCAAACATTAAAATTCCCTAAAGAAAATATAAGCCTCAATGATGAATGCCTGTTAAGGACATAAAGCACCTCAAGATCTTATTTTAAACCAACTTTGCAAAATTCTTTAATAGCTATTAATAATTTTTCCTTGTATCCTTTGCTTTGTTTAGAGATGACCTGGACCACATTTTGCTATGGAATTATCTCTCCTTGATGGCATAAATACATCTTTACATGTCGTTTTCAGATGGCTGCATCCAGGTCACTGTGACTGTTTGGGGAGGATGGTAGCATGATGGCAGTGGACCCAAGAAAGCAATAACTTTCCAGTTGAATTATACACTGACACTGATCAACTAGCATAATTAAAGTTATTTATTTCCAAACACCTTTATAATTCTTTATCCACCTTTGGATAGAAGATCCAAATGATATCCTTTCTGAACTTTGTTCCTTATGTGCCCTGAACTTTTCTATCGTTTGTTTGTCATTTTGTTTTTAATGTAGTGAACTGGCTGTAGCTTTTGCTAATAGCCTGTACCCTTGGACTGTAGGCATTCTTCGTGAATGTTAAGGCATGGGAGAAGGGAGGAGGGTGATAACTGCAGACAACTGTCCCTTTATGAACAAGGAAATGGCTTATTTGGAAAAGTGAACAAATGTTGGCATTTTGTGATAGGAGTGATGGAAATGGTGGAAAATTTATTTGAAACATTAACTGCCATGTGAGTTGTATTTAATTCACGCCAGTTTTTAGCCTGGGGCCACATGAAGCATATATAATTCACACATCATTTGACCTATCTTGACTGTGGCACCTAGGGAAAAAAAAAATTTCCTAGTATGGCAGTGAATGTGTCAAAAACTAAAAAAGTAAGTTTTATTTTCCAAATAAACCAATTTAATCAGTCAGTTAATTAATTCTTAATTACGGACTATGCTTATTGGAATGATGTTAGCGAGCCTTCAGGTTTTGTGGATTGATTTACCCAAGCTTGTTTCCCCTTTTGTTTTCTTGAATGTGGAACTTGCCACACATTTTCTTTTGCGGAGAGAGAATTTAAAGAGAGATTTGTGTGCTTGTTTTTGTTTTACTATTTCCTAGCTGTTAGTTGAGTGTGATGTTATTCCCTCGCAAAGCAGGAATTCAGTTCAGAAATGAGTTCATCTTAAAGCTTATTGAAATCTCTTTTGGTTCTTGAGTAGAGCTCAGCGCTAAAATGGACTATTTCAATAAAGTGCTTCTTGGCTTCATTCAGAAGTTAGAACCCAAACCCTCTTCTAAATAAATCACATGCTAAGGAGGCAAAATTCCTTTTAATTTATGGGCAGCAGTTGGTAGAGTTTCTAACTGCTGGCAGCTCCTGGTTCATTCTGCTTCATCTTGATTGGGTTCTGACGCTTGGCCATCTTTGATCCCCTGTGAATTTCAGTCCGTGAATGATAAGTTCTTTCCCTCCTTGGTGCAGAGCAATCAAGCTTAGGCATCTGCTTCCAACTGGATGCACAGGGACATATGTTGAAAGAGAGCTGTATCAGAATGTAGCATTCTGGTTGGCATGCAGTTCTGTCACTGTCACAACAGGCTCTTGGAAGAGAATCTCAGGTCTTGTGCCTTTGCATCAGCTCAGCAGACACCATGTGGAACACTCAACCTCTGGACGATGCAGTTAAGAGTGTTGCAGCTGACTTTGAGGCCACCAAACAGCTTTCCCTTCTCTTGCAGAACATAGCTATGACATTTGGGGTGTTGTAGGAAGTTTGCTGTTGATTCCTTTGCCCTTTTAGTTAAAACTACCATCATGTAGCTTATGTATTTTTTTCCTTTCTTTTTCAACATAGCTTGCTGAGAGGTTGTGGAGTGATTGTAATAAAAACAGGATCCGATCATCTTAACATTGTACGTGCTGAAGGGATATGTAAATAATTCTTTCACAAGAACACTGTTCTATGCCAGGTAATAGATCATTGTGGAAATTGTTGGACACACATTTTGACCTGGTATTATGTGTTACAAACTCACTGTGACAGAATCTTAAAGATATATATGCTTGAAAGACACATTTTTAAAAAATTCAAAAAGACTTTGGGGGTGGGTGGGCATTTTAACTAGGAAAAGAAAAACAGAGTTGTAGAAATACAAATGATTTGAAAATACTCTTAAAGTTCAGGAGCACACATTGTGATCATGACTTTCACCATGTTCCACATTACGCACACCCCTGTAGCACTGACCAGTGGCCAGGAGCCAAGTTGCAAGTTGCAATACAGCTTACGGTTTTAATTCTTCTAAGGAAATCTGTGAGGTAGGAAGTGTACACAGCAATAAAGAACATGGACTCATGCCAGAGTGTCTGGGTTCTAATTCCGCTCCACTGTTTACCAGGCATATGGTCTTTCACAAATTGTTTATACTCTCTGTGTCTTTCCTCATGTGTAAAATAGTAGCAATAATACCTAGACCATGAGGTTATTGTGAAAAACAATGAGTTAATACATGAAAGAATTTGGAATAGCTTTTAATTGTGGCTTTTCACAAATAGCTGTGCTAGGATTTAACTCCCTTCCATTTTTTTTTTCTTAATGCCAAAGCCATTGTGGAAGAATTATTGTTTAGAAAAAAATTTTTTTACAACATTCATTTTTTTCTTTTTTGCTATATTTATGAAGGAAAGTTATATAGTCTTGTTTCCACTTGTATATGATATTTGGTTACTTCCCCTAGTTTTATGAGCTAACTACATTTTAGAGGGAGATTATAAGAGAAAAGCATTCTGGTAGCAATGATGGGAGGTCTATCAAAGTTGAGCAGAATAATAAAATGTTTGTGATAACATGTAATTCTTAACTAATGAGTTCTGTCCTTGTTAGGTCTCTCTTTTTTTTTGAGACAGAGCCTCAAGCTGTCACCCTGGATAGAGTGCTGCGGCATCACAGCTCACAGCAACCTCCAATTCCTGAGCTCAAATGAGTCTCCTGCCTCTGCCTCCCAAGTAGCTGGGACCACAGGCGCCCGCCACAACACCCGGCCATTTTTTGGTTGCAGCCGCCATTGTTGTTTGGCGGGCCTGGGCTGGACTCGAACCCGCCAGCTCAGGTGTACGTTGGCTGGTGCCTTAGCCCGTTTAGCCACAGGCGCCGAGCCTGTTAGGTCTCTAAAGATATGCTTGGAGTCATTTTTAGTTTCTGAGACTAATGGTTGACCCTTTTTAGAAATTAAATTGTTTGAGGTGTTTAGAATTACTATCAAATGAAACATGACTTTAATAAATAAATTATTAGGTTGAAAAGCAAATAATAAAGGCTTAATTTACTAGTTTTTTTTTTAGATAGATGACCTTACAACCTTACATGAAGATGTGTTTCATGTTGCAGCTTTATGAATTTTTAATGCTATTTATAATATTCAAGCCATGATCTTTGCTACTTTATATATAAACTGGAAATGCGTATTGATTTTGAAATCACCCTAAGCTGCAGGTGCCATGAGGGGCCTGGCATTAAAATTTACCCTTAGCAATTTAACCTATGAAAGTATTGGTAAAGTGTTTAAAGCAAACATAAGTATGGATTTCTAAGGGGTGAGGCATTAATATATCATCATTTGGAAAAATAAATAAATAAAACAACTTGAACCCAAACAACCTGCCAGAGTTGGATAGGAGGAAGAAGCAAGGTTTCTGTTTTATGTTAAGAAATAGACGTACCCTAGGTACCTAATCAAAACCCAATACATTTCAGGGTTTGAGTGGTAGAGCTTTTCATTCCTGACAGTTAAGTCTTTATTATGGATTTCTGTTTTTAATGCTTTTCCCTTGGCTTCCTTAAAGTAATTTTTCTTTGTGACAGTGAAAGGAATGTGACTTTGTGAAAGGAATGATGATCTTTTCACATACAGCACTTACGATGAAAAAAAAGCTTTGATTAAAAAAGTGGCCTCTTTCATTATGAAACCATAGTTTGGGTTGTCGTGCAAAATTAGGGAGAGATTGTGCATTTATTTTCTATGCAACTTGTTTCTCCCTTCCTTATAGCTGCCAGGCAAACCTTTCTGACAAGTAGAGAATGGGTGATGACCTGCAGACATTTCTATGGAGAAAATACAAGTGCGTAAAAGGTTGATGACTAAGAGAACAGAATGTCTTGAATATCAAAACTCTTATCATTGTCCCTTTTTCTGTTTATGAAAAACCTGAACCATAGAGAGATGCTGATTTTTTTTTTTTTTAATATTTCCTGGGTTGTGTTGGAGCTAAAGAAATGACAGGCAGCATGCAGTAGTTCAAGAAGCCTGGCCAGTGGCCAAACAATTATACTTAGATTCTGATTTGCTGTGGCCCATCTGCCAGTAACTTTACCTCCCTGGATCTTGTTTTTTTGTTTGTTTGTTTGTTTGTTTGTTTTTTGATGCACTGATGCAGAGGAGACTGGGTGGGTGGTCTCATGTCATTTGATACTTTTGTTAAGGTCTATTTTCTGCTAACTTTTATGAACTCTGTTACCTTACTCCTTTGGCCTGTGTGTCTTGGAAGTTGTGTGGGTGCTGGAGGTTAACTCTAAAATGATATACAATAATTAGAGGCCTTTGCAAGTGACTGAACAGACTGTGCAGGAAATTTTATTCTTTTTTTCTTTCTCACACTGTGTTTTCTGCCTGGAGAGACATCCCACCATTCTTCAATTCTTTGTCTTCTGTTCTAAAACTCAGTAGGAGCCTCGCTGGGCATTGTGGCTGGTCCCTGTAATCCCAGGTACTCAGGCGGCTGAGGCAAGAGAATCGTGTAAACACAAGATTGGGAGGTTGCTGTGATGTGATGCCACAGCACTCCACCAAGGGCGACATAGTGAGACTCTGTCTCAAAAGAAAAAAAAAAAAACTCAGCAGAAGCCTGATTTCTTGGTTACCTAAGTTTTTGGAACTTAGGTCAAATGTATTAATGTAAAATGTTAATATTAAACAAAATTAAACTTTGGCTTAGATGTTTTATATCTTCAACAGTCATAGATAACATAGTATAGTTAAAGCTGTACATTTGCAGACTGACTCCTATTGACTCTTTCAAAGCAATTAATTGATTTATTTGATTAATAAATACTTATTAAACTCTATATATAAGTGTCTTAGGTATTTTCTTGCATAAACAAAACCTTTGAAAACAAATTTATATATTTCTTGGGAGGGTACACACTAGAATGTAGCAGCATTCAAGGATATGCAGTGAGGGTGCGTTTTGGACACCAGAACTAGCAAGGTTAGAGCATTTATTTTTTTTTTGTCTTGGGGCTTTACAGTATCTCTTTTTGATTTTTAAACATTTGTGTTGCTTTTCTTTTTCTTTCAATTTTCGAAACTGACTTTTCTTGATTTGATGAGTGCAGGACTGCCTCAATTCCAACTTCATACCCTCCCTTTTAACCCCTGTTCAAATCTTTGTAGGAGATGGGTAAGAATAACTGTGACCTGACTCCAAATTCTCAAAAAAGAGACTCTGATTAGTGCAGCAGGGATTAGCTTACATCTTGGTGGGGAAGTCATAGAATGAAAAGACAATTTTAGTGAAGGTGGAAAGTGCAAGGATAGAGGTAATTGTACAGAATGGTGGGAAACATAGGAGAGGTTGCCTTAGCCAGCCTGGGAAGTCGTTGCCTCCTGCCGAGTTTTAACTGAGAAGATAAGGAATTGAAGAATAGTGGGATGGTCTCTCCAGACAGAAGCCACAGCCTGAGCAAGGGCACAAAGGTATGCAGTTGCAAAGTGTGTGTGTGTGTGTGTGTGTGTGTGTGTGTATGCGGGTGCCAGACCATAAGCTGTTCAGGACATGAGCAGTGGGAGTTGAGGCGGGGGAGGTAGGGAGGGGTCCTCTCAAGGGGAACGTGGGAGTGATGTCAAGAGACTTGGACTCCTGCAGAGGAGGGACGCAGTGTGGTAGTGTGCTCCTCTGAATGACCGTCCTGTGTAGGGAACTCTGATCATGAGGCTGGATGGAACACATTGCTTCAGTGTGAAGGTGAGAAAATCCAAACCATTTTTGAGAATGCCAAAATGGTCCTTTCGAGATTTTTTTTATCATAATCGAATTCTGTGTATTTGTGAAAGCTCAATATTGGCTTCATTAATATTAAGATTCTCTCTTGTCTAAAAGTTAGTTTACCCATTTTTGTAGTTTTATAACTTGTAGTTTTGTAGCATTATCATATTTAAGAAAAAGTAGCAGGAGAGTTGGGGGTGCATTTGGTTTCTTAGCCCACAACAGAGAGAAACTGTTAATACCTGTTAGTTAATTTAAGCCAGCGGTTCTCAATCTGTGGGTTGTGACCCCTTTTTAACAATGAAAGTACATTGCGGCTTTAGGAAGGTTGAGAACCACTGGTTTAAGCTTTCTCTGTTGGTAATTGTCTTCTAAAAACAGGGAGGAAGGGAAACTTCATGGTGTCGACTGGCCCTTTCAATTATTCACTCACTGCTGTATTTATAATGTTGATTTCGGGTTTCTGATTAAATTCATCATTTCTTCTTCTGTGTGTTGTATCCCAGCAGCTGTTGTGTTTCGTACTAGCACAGATAATTTCCCTTCTACTTGGCAAAGAAAATGAGCAGATGCAAAGTAAATATCCTTTTCGGGGTTTGATCGATTGGAAGCTCTGCGCGCTAATATTGACTACTTTTTCCTAAGCGATGCAGCTAGTGCACCTCAGCGTCCGACTGCAGCTACCAACTGCCAAGAATTCACTTTGGCCACGATGAATTCTGAGCAAGGCTAGATGTCAGACTCTTAGTTTTGGAGCTTGACTAGTAAGGAACAAAGTTCAGTATTCACATAGGAGAAAGGTATTTTGACTTAAGGAGTTCTAGTAACACAATTTTGCCCAAAAGCAATTCTAGATTTTCCTTCCTTGTTTACATTTAGTGATGATGGAGCAGTGGCCTGGTCTGGGGTTAGGTGCACGGACCCTGGAGTAACACAAAGTCAGTGTTAGTCGGAGAGTTCTCAGTTAGTAGTAGTGTAAACTTGGACCAACTGATTTCTAGATCTATAAAGTGAGAATAATTGGTAGTAACTGTTGTAAATGACATGAAGCATGGGAAGAGTTTAGCACGAGGCCTAGGACAACTCCAACTCCCAATTAGCACTCACCAGTGTATGTGAATCTGCAGACATCCGTCTTTCTAGTGTTGAGGAAGGAGAATGGAGAAGCTGCCTGTTTAATCCATGCGTGGTGCTACTTTTCAATGTCTTTAAGAGTTGTTTTTTTTTTTTATAATTTTATTGAATCATAATTCTGTACATTGGTGCAATCATAGGGCACGATTCATATACATTCAGAAATGTTTTGATCGTACTGTTACAGATAGCCTTCATGGCATTTTCTTGATCACTATATA
>CAUYON010060138.1:0-15480 GCA_963573935.1 Arctocebus calabarensis
CCACCCCCGGCTCCAGTATGTCCATCCAGAGTGATAACGGCACCCACACTCAGCCCCAGTAGTAGTAAATCCTTCCCCAGGCTAATTAGCTGAACAGACATTGTCCAGTTCCCTAAGCCCCTATCAGCTCTCCCCAGCAGTCTGCCCAACACCCCTCCCTTTGTTCCTTTCTGTACCCTTAAAACTGCTCTCCCCTCTGCGGTGGAGGCTTCTCTGCTTTCCTGCTGCATCAGGAACAGGAAGCCCTAGCCCACGCTAGCTAATAAACTACCTCTTGCTTTTGCATCGGACTTGGTCATTGGGTGATTTATGGGGGGGACCCCGTGACTTGGGCACAACAGAAGTAAATTAGAAAATAATTTGAGATGAAAACAAAAACATATCATACCAGAACTTACAGGGTGCAGCTAAAGCAATGTTTGGAGGAAAATGCATAGTATAAATACACATTTTATAAAAGAAGAAATATCCCAAATAACATATTCTTCCACCTTAACAAAGTAGAAAAAAGAGCAAACTAAATCCAAATCAAGCAGAAAGAAAGAAATAATAAAATTTGAGAGGAAATAAACAAAACAGGTAATGAAATACAATAGAAAAAAAAATTGGGCAGTGCCCATAGCTCAGTGGGTAGGGCACCAGCCACATACTCCCAGGCTGGTGAGTTCAAACTCAGCTTGGGCCAGCTAAACAACTACAGAAAAAATTAAAAAAAATAGCCAGGCATTGTTGTGGGCGCCTGTAGTCCCAGCTACTTGGGAGGCTAAGGCAAGAGAATCACTTAAGCCCAAGAGTTTGAGGTTGCTGTGAGCTGTGATGCCACTCTACAAGGGTGACAAAGTGAGACTCTGTCTCAAAAAAAAAAAAAGGAAAAAGAAAAATCCACAAAACTAAAATTGTTTCTTTGAAAAAAATCTACAAAAGTGACAAACTTTTAGATAGACTGGCAAAGAAAGAAAGATTCAAATTATTAAATGATAAACTCAAGAAGAGTATTCAAATGATAAACTCAAGAAGAGTATTACTACCAACTCAAATATTTATTGTCCACTGATTTTTGACAAGGGTGTCAAGTCACTTGAAAAAGGAAAGATTAATTACTTCAACAAAAGGTGCCTGGAGTAACCACCTGCAAATGAAGGAAGTTGGACTCCTAATTCACATAACATAAAAAAGTAATACAAGATGTCAAAAAGACCTAAATGTAAAACTATAAAACCCTAAGAAGAAAGCATAGGTATAAATCTTTGTAATCTTGGATTAGGCCATGGGTTCTTAGACATGACACTAAAAGCACAAATAACTAAGAAAAAATTAAGTAAATTAATTCATCAAAAATAAAACTTTTTCCTTCAAAAGACACCACCAAGAAAGCAAAAAGATAACCTGAACAATGAAAGAAAATATTTCCAAATGATACATCTCCTAAGGGATTAGTATCCAGAATATACAAAGAACTCTTACAACTCAATAAAAAATAAATGTCTATTCAAGTCTCTTGCCCAATTTAAAAATGAGCAACAGACTTCAACAGGTATGTCTCCAAAGAATATACAAATGGCAAGCAAGAAAAATAAAAAGATGTCCAATGCTACTAATTATGGAAATGCAAATCAAAACCTGAACAAGATACCACTCCAACCTATTCAGAGAGCTGGAATCAGAATGACAGGCAATGCCTGTAGCTCAGTGGGTAGGGTGCCGGCCACATACACCCAGGCTAGCGGGTTCAAACCCAGCCCGGGCCAGACAAAAAATAAGGATACCTACAACAAAAATATAGTTGGGCATTGTGGTGGGCTCCTGTAGTCCCAGCTACTTGGGAGGCTGAAGAAAGAGACTCACTTAAGTGCAAGAGTTTGAGGTTGCTATGAGTTGTGACACCACAGCACCCTACCCAGGGTGACATAGTGAGACTGTCTCAAAAAAAAAAAAAAATGACAGACAATAACAAGTGTTGGTGAGGCTATGAGAAATCGGATCACTCATACATAGCTCGTGGGGATGTAAAATGAACATACATTTTGGAAAAGAGTTGGCCATTCTTCAGAAAGTGAAACATAAAGTAGACACATGACCCAGCAGTTCCACCCCCAGAGACAGAACCAGGAGAACGAAAAACATGTCTGCACAAAACTGATTCACAAATGTTCGCAGCAGCCTTATTCATAACAGTTAAAAAGCAGAACCAACCCAAATATCCACTAGTTGATAAATGGATATATGAAATGTTGTCTATTCACAATAGTGGAATATTAGTTGGCAATAAAAAAGGATTAAAACACTGATACAGGGTATAACATGGATAAATCTTCAGAACATTATGCTAAGTGCTTCAGAACATTATGCTAAGTGAAAGAAGACAGACACAAAAGGCCACATATCATATGACTCCATTTATGTAAAATGTCCAGGAGAGGCACATTTATGAGACAGAACATAGATTACTGATTGGCAGGGACTGGTGAGTGGCAGAGAAAGGTGGGATGGGGAGTGACAGCTGCTGGAGACAGGGTTTCTTTGCAAAGTTATAAAAATGTCCTGGAACAGACAGTGGACATGGTTTCACAACTTTGTCAATATATTAAGTATCACTGAATTACATACTTTGAAAGATGAGGGGTCTTCTTCATGTGTGAAGTGCATCTCAAATTACTTCTTTAAAAACTCCAACCTGCTCTGCTCTTCCACATTAATCGACAATGGGGTCTCTCTCGCTCTTGCTCAGGCTGGTCTTGAACTCCCAAGTGCCGGCAATCCACCGGCCTCGGCCTCCCAGAGTGCTGGGATTACAGGAGTGAGCCACTGCGCTCCGCCTTCTACACCTTTGATCTAAACTACTCCCCAGGTTCTTCTCTCTATCTCTTCCTTGTCCCTCTTCTCCATTAGGTTTCAAAGTTCAGATAAAGTCTTGCTTTTTCCAGAACATTTTCACTAGTTGGCAGAGGACCAGTGGGCCACCTTTATGTAACACCTGTTCTTCAAAACTGTTGAATTCAGTTGAATAAATACTAATGACTCTAATTACAGATAGGGCTACAGATAACTACAGGATGAAAATATAAGAAGACAACCAATTAATTCGCATATGTTCTCAGAATTATACTGATCACTTGCAAGGCCAGTATCTAAGATACTTTTTTCCTTTATTCCTTCTTTCCGTTAAATATTAATTGAAGAATGAGAAATATTTTTTTTGGAGTTTTGGCCAGGGCTGGGTTTGAACCACCTCCGGTATATGGGGCTGGTGCCCTATTCATTTGAGCCACAGGCACTACTCAAGAATGAGAAATATTGGGCGGCGCCTGTGGCTCAACGAGTAGGGTGCTGGCCCCAAATACGAAAGGTGGCGGGTTCAAACCCAGCCTCAGCCGAACTGCAAAACAACAAAATAGCCAGGCTTTGTGGTGGGCACCTGTAGTCCCAGCTACTTCGGAGACTGAGGCAAGAGAATAGCCTAAGCCCAGGAGCTGGAGGTTGCTGTGAGCTGCGTGACACCACGGCACTCTACCGAGGGCAATAAAGTGAGACTCTATCTCTACAAAAAAAAGAATGAGAAATATTTTGCTTCCAAATATTTACTTAAGCATAACTATGCAAAAACAGTATTGTGTAAAAGATGAGCTACAGTGAATTACTGCCCCAAGACATAGATTATAGGATGTCATTCCAATTATCCTAACAAAAGTATTATCATAACATACAGTTATCCTTCAGAGGCATATAAGTGTATATGTGAAGTATATTAATATTACCTAAATACCAAAATTCATGACTAAAGAAGCCAACAGAATCTTATTTTAAATTACCCACAGATATAAGGCCTTGAATTATTTCTATAATATGCCTCAGAGCACTTGTTCAGTTATTGTAACACTTTCCTATTTTACGCTTATTCCCCACAATTCTTTTTGCATAAAGAAAGCAAAGTCAATATAAATAATTAAAACTTGCTCCTTCTTTGTTAATTTTAGATCGTATTACTTCAATTTATGCCAGTATGCCAGTACATATACACACATATGTAACTATACATATCTCCTATGTTTATTGTGTACACTGCAAGCAGAAATAAAATATTAACAATAGCACAGATGGGGTGGTGCCTGTGGCTCAGTGGGTAAGGCAGCAGCCCTGTATACTGAGGGTGGTGGGTTCAAACCCGGCCCCGATAGCCAGGTGTTGTGGCAGGTGCTTGTAGTCTCAGCTACTCTGGAGGCTGAGGCAAGAGAATTACCTAAGCCCATGAGTTGGAGGTTGCTGTGAGCTGTGATGCCACAGCACTCTACCAAGGGCAATAAAGTGAGATTCTGTCTCTGAAAAAAAGAAAGAAAAGAAAAGAAACCATACCACAGAATGCCTTTTTTGGAGTTGCATTTTACTTGCATTTTATCCTGTGCCACATTTCAATAATGACTATTTATAATTACAATCATCCCCTTATTCGCTTGTTTTTTCATTTTTCTTGCCCTGTGGTACCCTACAGTTGAAGGCAAGGAAAAACGCTCTGTTGATTAGTTATTTAAGACCAGCAACAATAACTATGCTGGAGAGAAGGCTACTCGGAGAGCATTACATAAGACCTAGCTCTCAACAGCCTCAGACAGAGCAGCAAATTATAAACCCAAGTACTTCGTTGCATGTAACCAAATTGGCTAGTTGAAATGCTAATTGCCTTTCAGCAAAACTAAAGAAAGACAGGGGACCTTGTGCTTTAGAGAATGAAATGCATTTTTACTCCACTTCTGTACAATTGTCTGGCTGAGAATCATTTGAAATCTATTCATAAAGGTAGCTCTTTCCCTAACCTTTAAATGTGGGAAACTTACTAGCTCCTACCAGCACCTCCAATGTGCTGATGTGTCAAGATGCGAACAGATGGTTGGATTAAAGCCATGTTAAGCCCCTAATAAAGTAAAGCATGAAAGAACTCCATGCACAAATATATAGCATAAACCAAGAAGATATGCCACGAGAAAAGCAGTTTTGAATAACAAATGAATTTATGAAATTAAAATTTCAAATAACATAATATGTAAAACATATTTTCAACATTTGAAATGATTGATTACATTCAAATGCATATAGAAAGAGCTATCATTCCCTCTCTAAAGAGATGACCCTCCCCCACCTCTCTTTATACTTTATAATTTTGTGAGTATTATTTCAAAACTCATTTATAGACAATTATTCCAACAGTCACTGTTTCCCCTTTATATAAAAGAGGATCCATACTAGGTTTTCAGAATCCTGAATAAATGAATGAGAAATGCCCTCTCTGCCCCCTGCCCTCACTGTGAGGTGAAGCCAGACTTACGCCTGACTGCACCAGAGAAGGGCTCCCAGACCACCTGCCCAGCAGCTGGGGGAGGGGCTCGTCTGGTACATTCTGAAATGTATAGTGTGTCACAGTGGAGTCAGGAAACACAGCCTTTGTACGGCCCCAGCCTCCTGTGCCTCAGTCCCACCCTGCTCCTCCTCTGCCACACCCCCATCAGGGCAACAGGCAGGGTGCCCTGTCTCCTGTGTGGCCTGACATCATGGCACCTTGGAGAACCCTCTGTACGTGCAGAATGCCTCCTGTGCCTGCAATGCTGCCTTGTGAAGGAGAAAATTAGGCACCAACGTGGGGAAATTGACTTTGCATACTCCTCCATCCTGCATGGAGTAACTTCTGGTTTATTAGTAGTATGTTTATCTTCGTTTTTCAACATGTCTTTACATAGAGTCTGAACTGCCTGGGAATGACAGAATACTAAGTCTATTAGGGCTTTAAACCATAAACGGTTTCAATAAATAATTCAGCTCTCACCCGGATTCCACAGGAGTTAAGGGAAGAAAGACAT
This sequence comes from Arctocebus calabarensis, assembly GCA_963573935.1. Taxonomy (NCBI): domain Eukaryota; kingdom Metazoa; phylum Chordata; class Mammalia; order Primates; family Lorisidae; genus Arctocebus; species Arctocebus calabarensis. The sequence goes on from CAUYON010060138.1 coordinate 5,847, forward strand.
TTCTCTGGCAGGATAGTCACCAAAACCTTATGACTGGAGTGTTTTTGGTGATTTTTTTCCTTACTTCTATGCGGTATGAATTTCCTACAGGACTCTGCATTATCTTTACATTCAGGAAAAACACTTATTCCCAAATCAAAAAGGGAGAGAGAGAAGAGAGAGAGAGGAAAGGGGAAGGTTGGTTGGTTGAACTGTGTATATACATACACAGAAAGAAAATCAAGGAAACACCCTTCCAGATCTCTCCATAACACATTTTATAACCAAATTAAACCATCCTCTAAAGAAATCAATACACTTTATAAGGATCTGTAAATTGTCTAGTTGTCCTTTATGTGAAGTACAAATGGCGATTCCATTATGCAGACTTTGAACCCAGTGCAAAAAAATAATGACTTGTCACAGGCAAATAAGTAAAAAGTCATTAATGCAATAGCTTAACCACCATGCTAAACTTGAGAAATACTAGAGAAATATATAATACACTCAAAGATTTTGCAGTTTAATTGGTACAATCTTAAATTTTTTCCATAAAAATGGGGCAGCAATATAAGGAACAGCATAAAGTGGCATTTGGTTGAGTGGCAGTAAACAAAACAGATAATGACCAAGTTAAACTATTAGGATACTTATCACTTAGTTCACAAGAATGTATAAGCAACTAAGCAGGGTTCTCAATCTGTGGGTCCCAACACATTGCGAACTGTAGTAAAGGGCCGCGGCATTAGGAAGGTTGAGAATGGGCTAAATTCACAATTAGAAAAAACAGAATATGTAACTTTCAGCGAGTCTCTTAACTTTTATAGGTCTCAGTTTCTCAAGTATAAAATTAAAAGGTTGGTCTAATTTGGCTCCAAGTTTCCTCCCCGTGCTTCAAGATTTCTTGTGTTCACAGCCAACGAATTTCTGAACTATGAAGGCTCACACACTTAAAGTAAGATAAAAGGGGTTTTTTTTTGTGGGTTCTCCCAAGGCATATAGATCTTTCTGCCTCAATTTCTTCATCTGAAAATCAGGTGAATACTGTTTAATTCATGGTTAAATATAAAGTCATTCTATTAAAGAGCGTAAAAGGATTCCTGGCGTATAGCCACACATTCAGTAATTATGGCATACCACTCTCATTTATCATGGGAATATGCACAAAAGAGTTCAGCCACAGCTAATTCTGCTCTGAAAACCTTTTCTCTCTGGGTGTAGTATTATTGTCTTGAGCACAGAAACATTCAAGTAGAAAGACATCTAACACACTTCAGTTTAATACTAACTTCTGCCCTCCTATATTATTTTTAAAAGTTATTTTATTACTATAAAAGCATCTATGTTCCAAACGTATCTCATCATTTTCTGACAAGGAATATAATAGGCATTCAATTTAATAAGCATATAGCATAAATCTATAGTTGTTATTAAAATATAATATTAACTGATACATCATTTCTATAACAGTGTCATGACACAGCGTTGTGACCTTTGCCCCATTATGGATTCACATTTCAGTCTAAGATGATCTCAGTTTATAGGTAGTTTTAACTTTTAGTCATCAAATTCAATATAGTGTAGGTACTAAAAGCACTCAGGAAAAATCTTCGATCCAGCTTTTACTAATTGGGGAACTCTGGGCAAGGAGCTTAAACTTTCCATGGCTCAGTATCAATATCTGTAAATTAAGATAATACTATTCAATTTATGGCAGTGTTGTGTTAAATAAAATAATCTATATAAAGGGATTCTCAGAATTCACTAAGGAGTGACTGCTATTTTCATTCATCATGAGTTGGTATTTTTTTTTTTTGGATACTATAAAAGTAAATATATCATATAAAAGATATGTATTACATAAAAGTTACAACCCTGAGAGACATAATTATATAATTTTTTTAGCTGAAATAAGTCTTTTCAGTCACCTAACCCAATCTCTTCATTTTATAAATGGAAAACTAAAGCCCAGAAGGATAGGTGAATGTCCAAGGTCACTGTAAGTTAATGGTAGAAGCAGAATGTTATTCTTAAACACAGATACCTAACATATTTTATTATAACATGATACAGAGTATATTTTTCAGCCCCTGTTGCCTATATTTTTCTCAAATTATATAGACTTAAAAAGAGTTGGCCACTTAGCCTAGGAAATTATTAAAAAATAAATTGCTGGTGTTCATTTGTATCCTGACTAAAACATTATTTTTCTTTTCTTTAAAATCTTTTTTGGGGGGGGTTGATCTAGTTCTTTTGTGTGTTCCCTGTGACACATAAGGAGAGGAAAAAGCACTTTCAAAATTTAAGGTACCCATAACTTCAGCAAAAAAAATTTTTTTTTTTTTTTTTTTAGAGACACAGTCTCACTTTATTGCCCTAGGGAGAGTGCTGTGGTGTCACAGCTCACAGCAACCTCCAACTCCTGGGCTTAGGCAATTCTATTGCCTCAGCCTCCCAAGTAGCTGGGAGCATAGGCGCCCGCCACAACGCCCAGCTATTTGTGTTGCAGTTTGGCCGGTGTCGGGTTCGAACCCGCCACCCTGGGTATATGGGGCTAGCGCCCTTCCCACTGAGCCACAGATGCCTCCCTCAGCAAAAATTTTTAATAATGCTGTATTAGTTAAGGTTCTTGACCCTTATCCTCATTCTCAGTAATTAAGCATCCTTAAAATTTGATATCAGTTTCTAAAAGAGTGTGTAGCATACTGGATTTCATGAAATGTGAAAAGTTGATTTAAAACAAAAGTTACTTACAAGTTAACACTGCATCTGAAAATCAGTTTTTCCCGGTATGAATATTGTCATGATTTGTTAGTATTAGTTTTAAGGAAAAAAATCAATTTAAGATCGTTTAAAACATTTAATATGTGTACCTATTAAGCTTAATATATGTTCAAATTTACATATTAAATATATATTAAAATTTGTATATCAAATATATATTAAAATTTTATAAACATATACAAATCTACAGCTTCAGGCTAATTCTAAAGTCCCTAAAAATCACTATATTTCACTAAAATTCTTCCTTATAGTGGTTCTTCTAGAACATAAACAAAACTCCTTAAGTCTACCTCAACCTTCCCATTATCAATTATTCCCTATGGCGCGCCATTCGTGATCGGTTATTTTCCAGCCAGACTTTGAAAATTAAAGCTGGGGTTCGAGTTTCACACAGGCAGAAAGAGAAGGAAGGAAACTTTTCCCTCTGTTCATTCACTTCTCACCTTCTTGGAGAGCAGGCGGCTTTGGGAAAGGCGGGGGGCGGGAGCGGGGAGAGGGCGCCGAGCGCTGCGAAGGCTCCGCGGGGACAGGAGCGACCCGGGCGGCCCGCAAGGTCACCCGCAGCGCCCGGCCCGGCTCCCGCGGTGGCCCGCCCTCCCGCCGCCCTCGCCCGCCACCTCCAGCAACAGGTGCGGATGCCGCAGCGCTCGCAGGCGGCGGGATGCTCACAGCACCAGCCCTCGTCTCCTACCTGGCCCCAGAAAACCCGACATCCGCGCACGCCCCGCGATCCCCGCCGGCCTGTCCGGCGCACGCCCTCGCTCTGCCTCTCACTCCGGTCCCCACGACTCGCCCAGGCTGCAGATTCTTTCTCCCGCTCTCGGGTCAGGAGGAGGGCTCCATCCTCCGCCCCTTCGCCCCCTCCCTCTCCTCCTCCCTCTCCTCCTCCCTGGCATCCTCCCCCTGCGCCAATAGGACCCCCGGCTCCCGGGGCTGCGCTCACCTGACCGGCGGCGCAGGGGTGGCCGCGCACGGCAGCGCGCCTTGCTCGGCGCAGCGGGCAGTCAGGCCCAGCGCCGGGAACACCCTGCCTCGGCCATCCTAATGGACTCTTCCAGCAGCCGGGCGCTAAGCTGACCAGACCCGGCTCTGGTGCGCGCTGGTCCTGCTTCTGTCCGCGCGTCCCAGCGTGAGTGACTGGTCTGCGCTGTCTAGTCGTCCGCTTCGGCTAAACTTTCTATCTAATTGGCCACAAAGAACTCCCCTTGTAGACAGCAGGGCACTTTGCACTGGGTACGCCACTGTTCCTGGTTTTCCTTCCGGAAAGAAAACCCATCTACTGAGTCTTTATTCTGATACGAAAAGAGAATTTCGTATGACGTTGACTGAGCACTCCTGGAGGTGTTAACCCTATGAAAATTTGAGCATAAGTTCATGAAATATTAGACATGAAAGATCTACCCCCGCCTACGCTTACAAAGCAGGGACTTAGGTCAGCATCTATAAGTTATCAGTCTCCTCATTTATAAAATTGGATTATTAATTCCTGCTCCTTACATCTGTTAGGATTAGATGAAAGAGAGGTGTGTGAAGTACACTACCTTAGTGTACCGTGCGGGGGGGGGGGGGGCCGTGGAGTATCCCTAGCACTTGGCAAACTCGCAACGAATGTTACTTTTTTTTCCCGGGATTTCAAAGTAAAAGCCCCAATACCTGGCCATAACATCGTCACTGTGCAAATCCCTGTCTGCACCAGAGCTTTTTAAAGCAAATGCAGCATATTAGAATCACAGAAGGTTCTAACTAGGAACAAGGTTAAAGATTAGCAGTTCAGGGTGGCGCCCCCATATACCGAGGGTTCCGGGTTCGAACCCAGCCCCTGCGAAACTGCAACAAAAAATATCCAGGCGTTTGTGGTCCCAGCACTCGCGAGGCTGAGGCAAGAGAATCGCCTAAGCCCAAGAGGTAGAGGTTTCAGTGAGCTGTGATGCCACGACACTCTACCAAGGGCGACAAAGAGAGACTCTGTCTCTAAAAAACAAAAAAAAAATTAGCAGTTCAGCACTTCGGGATGCTGGGCCGGTGGATTTCTTGAGCTCAGGAGTTTGAGACCAGCCTAAGCAAGAGTGAAACCCCCTTCTCTAATAAAAACAGAAAAAATTAGCCAGGTGTTGTGGCGGGCGCCTGTAGTCCCAGCTGCTAGAGAGTGAAGCAAGAGGATGACTTGAGCCCAACCAAGAGTTTGAGGCTGCTGTGAGTTTAAAGATGATACCATGAACCTCTACCCAGGACGACTCTGTCTCAAAAATAAATCAATAAGTACTGAAATTATTCAGCAATGCTAATTAGGTTTAAATCCAGACTCCTAGCATAGACCAAAAGACCTCTCATTATTCTGCCTTTCTCCTCTTTATCGTCGTCTTGCACCACTCTCCCCCAATCTCACTGTATTCCTTTCACACTGACCTTTTCTTCTTTGTTTTTGGCTCAAACGCACCAAAATCATTCCAGCCTCACGGCCTTTCCACAAGCTTTTCCTTCTGCCAGGCTGTTTCTGAGCTGTCCCTAAGGCTGGGTCCTGTCCTGCCTCCCATTTGAGGAACACCGCAACTATCTCTTCCTACAGCTTCCACATCCATTTTTAGCCATTACCTGTTCTATTTAATTTATGTAATATAACCCTAATAAATATCTTATTTAGGTGTTTCATCTGCCCCTAAGAACAAAAGTTCCATGGGGATAGGTTCCTTCCTTGTCTCTCTCATTCACTGAGTAGCTAGAATCGGCTCGGGAACGTAGTAAGAACTTGATACAGAAGGAAGGGAGGAGAAGGGCGGGGGGAGGAAGAAAAGGGGAAAAGAAAGGAGGGAAAGAGGGAAAGGAGGCCTGCCTACATAGGGTGGCCATAAAGTTCAGGTGCAATTTAAGATAGTGTGCACACGAACTTTATGGCCACCCTGTATAATAAGATTCTGTAAAGACCATGGACGGCTGTCATATCAAAAAGTTTCACAGAGCTCATTTCTTTATATTTCACAGTTCAACCTTAGAAAACACAAAAATTGATCCCATAGGAAATGGAAATACATGTGAATCAGAGATATTTTAAACCTAATTTATCATTTATGAGTTAGAGAGATTTTGTTCTTCCAGTCATGCTTTGATAGGGAAAGCAGAAAGACTGGAAAAGGATTACTAGGACCTGGAGGTAAGAGGTGGCAGGTGCCACTGAGAAAGAAGGATTTTAAAAGGAAAGCTGAAGGTTCTGAAGACAAAGTTAGCCCCATTCCCAATCCTATTTAAATGCAGTGTCAGTGGGGGTAAGCCTTTCCTCCATGATTCTTTTCATGAATTCAATTCAATAACTTTACATTTCACGTAGTATAGGGTAATTCACTTTGTTAAACCCAGTAAGGAAAGTGCTGATGTCATGTAATTTTCCTCCCTACTCCAAGTTAATTAGTCTCTCATACTGAGTAAGCCTTATAAGCCTTCTCAAATGATCTTTTTATTCCTCTGATTAAGGTATTTCTTAAAATTGAGGCTTCACACATTTAAGATGAGGTATGCTTAAAGCAATTTCACCAAAGCAGCAAAACCAAGCTTAGGCAGTACCTACCCCCTCTTACACCATCAAAAATAGAAGTAGGATGTTATTTCAGTTGCAGACGCTCCCACCTGTCATCCCAGTGATTTGGAAGGCCAGCATGGGACGATCACTTGGGCAATGGCAGGAGACATTCATCTGTACAAAAAAAAAATTCATTTATTTATTCTTTTTTTTTTGAGAGAGAGAGACTCTCACTTTGTTGCCCTTGGTAGAGTGCCATGGTGTCATAGCTCTCAGCAACCTCAAACTCTTGGGCTCAAGTGATTCTCTTGTCTCAGCCTCCCGAGTAACTGGGACTATAGGCACTCACCATAATGCCCAGCTAGTTTTTTAGAGACAAGATTTCTCTCTTGCTCAGGATGGTCTTGAACCTGTGAGGTCAGGCAATCTACCCACCTTGGCCTCCCAGAGTGGTAGGATTACAGGTATGAGCCACCATGACCAGGCCTAAAAAAATTTTTAATTAAAATTAGCTGGTGTGGTGGTACACTCCTGTAATTTCAGCCACTTGGGAGGCTGAAGCAGGAGGATCACTTGAACCTAGAAGTTTAAAGTTGCAGTAAGCTATGATGACACCACTACATGTTAGCCTGAGTGACAGAGAAAGACCCTATCTCTCACTCCCTGAAAAAAGAGTACTCAAATCTGTCTGTCAAAAGCTTGCTGACTGAGCCAGGAAGATTGCTTGAGCTGAGGAATTTGAGGTTTTAGTGAACTAGGATGATGCCTCTGTTCTCTAGGCTGGGCAACAAAGTGGGCTATGTCTCAAAAAAAAAGAAAAGCGTCCTATCTGCTATTTGCCAATAGCTTCTTCTTTTAGGACTGTGGGTTTCCAATAGGAAAAAATATATATGATTGTCAAAAGCTTGCTATGGACTTGGACTCCTCTCTATCCCCACTGCCAGGTTCTAACCAACCTGGGATCTAAATGTAAAGCATCCAATGGCCTCAACACCCTCCACACATGTGCTCATCATCTAGTAATGTTCTCAATAAATTTTAGTGTTTGCCATTTTAGAACTCCATAATTTCTTAATCCATTTTTGTATTACTATAAAGGAAAACCCAAGGCTGGGTAATTTATAAAGAAAAGATATTTACAGGGTGGCACTTATGGTTCAGTGAGTAGAGTGCTAGCCCCATATACTGAAGGTGGTAGGTTCGAACCTGGCCCCAGCCAAATTGCAAAAAAAAATAGCCAGGCATTGTGGCGGGCACCTGCAGTTCCAGCTACTCAGGAGGTTGAGGCAAGAGAATCACTGAAGCCCAGGAGTTGGAGGTTGCTGTGAGCTGTGATGCTACAGCATTCTACCAAGGGTGATAAAGTGAGATCTGTCTCAAAAAAAAAGAAAAGAAAAGATATTTACTTGGCTCACAGTTCTGCAGGCTGTATAAAGATCATGGCACCAGCATTGCCTTCTGGTGAGGTCTCGGGGTCTTCCACTTAAGGCAGAAGGCCAACCAGAGCCAGCATGTGCAGAGATCACATGACAGAGAGGAAGCCAGGGAGACCAAGGTGAGAGGTGTCGAGCTCCTTGTTAACAACCAGCTGTAGGGAGTGCTGAAGAGAGAACTGAGCGGACAGCACCAAGCCATCCATGGGGGATCTGTGCTAAGATTCAGACATCTCCCATTAGGCCCTCCCTTCAACTCTGTGGATCAAATTTCAACGTAAAGTTTGGAGGGGCTAAATAATCAAACCATAGCAATAATGAAAAGCAAACAGAGCTTAAATCCAATTTATCAAAAAGGCAAGTGCATAGTAGTAGCTTATTAAACATTTGTTGAATGGGTGGATGTACTTGGGCAAATAAGTGAGGAGGCCCCACTGTCAGACCCAGAATCAGAATTTGTGAGCGGAAGGAAGTAATTTCCTGTCCTAAAAGGATTAGAAAATCTGTATAACAGAGAATACCTAAAGCCTGATAATTGGGGCCTTTTAAAAATAAAAAGGATCGTCTCGGCGCCTGTGGCTCAAGCGGCAAAGGTGCCAACCACATACACCTGAGCTGGTGGGTTTGAATCCAGCCCAGGCCCACCAAACAATAATGATGGATGCAACCAAAAAATAGCCGAGTGTTGTGGTGGGCGCCTGCAATCCCAGCTACTTGGGAGGCGGAGGCAGGAGACTCGCTTGAGCCCAGGAGTTCGAGGTTGCTGTGAGCTGTGATGCCATGGCACTCTATCCAGGGTGACAGCTTGAGGCCCTGTCTCAAAAAAAATAAATAAAATAAAATAAACAGGATCATACACTTGTTTTTCTCATGAGAAAGTTCCTAAACAGTCTTTCACACAGAGCTAACCTCTTAGTGCTCCCATTTACATGCTCTGTCCTGTGCTGCTTTCATTTAACTGATCCTTTGCTTAGTAATACTTAAAAACCTCCCATCTCTGAGCTGCCACATCTTGCTTTTCTTCTTTTGACCATACCAGAATGCTGCTAGCTGCAATGCATACTTTAAATGAATACCTATTTCTTCACAGGTATCACTAGACACTAAGAATATGACCAAAGGCAAAATATGGTCTTTGCCCTTACCTTACCCACATGTGTAGCAGAAAGAAGACACACATCCAAAGTGCAGTGTGACCAGCGCAGGCAGAGAGACATGAAGAAAGATGGTGCAGAAGGGAGCAAAGTGACACTTGTTTGAATCACGGTGGCTTTCCTGGTGGCTCAGGTAGAACTCTCACAACTGCGCTGCCTCAGCTCTGGGACTTGCTGTGGTCCCTTCTGGCGGGACAACCAGGTCATCCCAATCACCTGTGCCCATAGGACCTGCGTTAGCCATGTTGTGACAAAGCACTAGGAAACAGGTAAAAACAGTTTTAAACCTCTGTGCCAAGTGTCAGAAACTTCACTATAAAGATCCAGACAGGAAAAATTTCAGGTTCATCAGTCATGCAGTCCCTGGCCCAACTACTCAGCTCTGCCAGGGTAGTAGGAATGACTCAGTAGCAAAATCTAAACAGATGGGATGGCTGTGTGACAATAAAACTGACCTACAAAAATGGGTGGTATTCTTGTTTCCCTTCTTGCTCTTCAATCTTCTCATCCTCTGGTCCTGTACCAAAAGGACTCATCGAATCCCTAGTCCAGAAGCACGGCAATTTAAAGAGCAGGAGGAAGTGAAAGGAAAATTAGGGCAAGGAAACAGGTAAAAGAAATCATGAGGAACAACCAGCAGAAAACTCCTGGCATCATGAAAAACCAGTCCAGAGCAACCCCCCCTAGGGGCTGTGAGATAGATACTGTAGAGGATTCCACCTATAAGGAAATGTTAGAAATGTCAGAAAGGGAATTTAGAATACAGATGATGA
>CAUYON010060140.1:0-13723 GCA_963573935.1 Arctocebus calabarensis
TCTTGTATTCTTGTGCTATAATTGGGCTTTAGCTTTCATATGAAAGCTATAAATTAGATTCATATTAGGGCTGAGTACAAATGTCTTTATATAGTGATCAAGAAAATGCCATGAAGGCTATCTGTAACAGGACGATCAAAATATTTCTGATTGTATGTAAAGCATATTGTGCCCTATGATTGCACCAGTGTACACAATTATGATTTAATAAAATTATTTTAAAAAATATACATCTTAGTGGATCCTCATCTCAGAGTAAAAAAGCCTATGTCATTACAGTGGACTATAAGACCCTAATCCATCTGATTTCCACTATTTTTTCTGACCAAGTTTCCTACTCATCCTCACTCATTCTTCTTTGAGACACAAGATTCTTTACTGTTTTTAACATGTCAGAAAGATTTTGCCTCTGTCTTTCTTTGCTCTTCCCTCTGCCTCAATAACTCTTCTTCCAGATATCCACATGGCTGCTTCTTTTTACGTCTTTCCTCAAATATCATATATTCAGTGTTTTATCTCAATCACCCTAAAATTACAAGGACCCAGCATTTCTAATCCCAATTTGCCTTTTCTCTCCTGCCATTGCCATTTTACCTTTGTATATACTATAAAATGTGTTTTATTGTATCCCTTTATTGTCTATTTCCTATTACAACTCCAAAGAACCAACATTTTTGTCTATTTTTTTACTTATATATTCCAGAGACCTGGAACAGTACCTGTATCATGGTAGGTAATTATCTGTGAATGACTGGATGAATTAGCAGTACACTGTGCTTCATAATATGGGGGATTCCCTAAACACAGAAAGTATAATTGGATGTAGGGATGCCTGAAGATATGGCAAGCACAGCTAGTAGGAATAATAGTGGCAGTGGTAAAGGAATCATAATAATTAGTTTGCTCAGATACTATTGTAATAAATGTTCCAAAGCTAGTCTCTTATGTCACATAAAGATAGCACCACAGAGACATGTCTAGGAAATTAAGTTTAATTCAGATTTTCTTAGTGTTATGTTGAGAAATTATCAATTTTCTTTCCTTTTTATTATTTATCAAAATTTGTATGATAGAGAAAGAACTATTTGTTTGGTATGAAATACAATTATTGCTTAATCCTTCCATGAATCATTCAGAGATGATTGCTCCCACTAGAAGGTGGCACAGGTGGCATCTTTCTTCAACAATAATGTACCATTTCATTTTAACAAGCAATTGGCAATTGCCTCCGCCAGGTTCTACTCCATACTAAATTACAATCAGAAATACAAAAGCATTGGCACCAGGTTGCATATTCTACAATAGAGAAAGAATAATCTTGTTATTTAAGTTCAAGATGCAGTTAAGTTCTTTCAATTCTTTTTCTTTTATTTTCTCTGTCATAGACTCATTGTTAATAAGTTGGTGGTAACAAGGAACAGCCCATTGGATGTTGACATATTGGAATAGGTAACAACACTAAAGAATGTAATATTTTTCATCATATAGGATGATATTCTAATTTTAGCAAGTGACAAGAAACAATAGCTACTATATCAACTGTGACAGTTTCAGCCCTTAATGTAACTCTCAGCAAACTTAAATGTGCATTCTGTCTACCAGAGAGGTGCACTATGAATTTCTTTCACCAAATTATGTCATTGAAAACTCAGCTGGGTTTAGTGATGGACAAAAAGGAAATCTTAATGCATAAAATGTAATTTTTTTGGTGTAAAAGTTTCTTTTTATTATGGCATTAGGCAAAATTAATACATTTTTATACAAGGAATTTCACATGTGATTATCCTTCTGCTCTCCATCCAGGATAGCCTTAGCATCTCAAAGGCTTGAATCACTGAGGATTTACCTTCAAGACAGCCCTTTTTAACAGGACAGATCCTCAATCCACAGTTGTCCTGTCAGCCCTACATAATAACATAAAAGTTTACATCTCCAGAGATGATCATATAAAAGAAGCCTCCAACTTTCATATGAAGGCTAAAACCAAATTATAGCACAAGAATACAGGGAAAGGGGAAAGGGAGGGAGGGGAGGAGGGAGGCTGGGTGGAGGGAGGGCAATTTGTGGGAACACACCTACGGTGCATCTTAGCAGGATACTGGTGAAACTTATTAAAGGTAGAGTATCAATGTCTTTATGTAGTGATCAAGAAAGTGCCATGAAGGCTATCTGTAACAGTACAATCAAAATATTTCTGAATGTATATGAAGCACCTTGTGCCCTATGATTGCACCAATGTACACAGTTACGATTCAATAAAAGTATTAAAAAAAAGAAGCCTCCAAGAGTTACAATGAGAATTAGCTGGACATATCTCTTTTGTGAGGCAGAAGAGATCCAGGTATGCACTATGTCTGCTACAAAATCTATTAGACAATTACAGTTGCTTGTTTTGTATTTCCACTTGGACAGTGCTGACTCGTAGGCAATGGAGGGAGAACAATGAGTCTAATAAAGGGTTAATAAAATGACCCCAGTAGGCTGAGTGCTATCAAAGTGGCAGATAGAAAACCTAGTGGAAAATCTTTTTTTTTTTTTTGGTTATGTCCACAGAAAAAGTGTAATCTATTTGCTTTATGGCAATAAAGTACCAGAACAAATCCTATATTTAACATGTTGCAAAAAATGTCTTACTAGGCTGGTCAAGTTCAATACCTCATTTCTCAATCATACAAGATTCTTCTCTTTATATAAATCTGACAATAGGGCTTAATAAGGAATTCGCTAAGCTGCTCATTCATATATAGTTTAGTCCAAGGACAGAAAACAAGAAAAAAATGCAAGCTGAATAAAAATTGGATAGATAAGGTAAATGAGTAATCAATTAAGTGAAGCCAAACTGAGAAGAAAAGTACTAGAAAAATAGATAGAGGAATCCCTAAGAAAGCAAAAGACAGAAATGATGAGAAACAGAGCAAGAGGAAATCCTAGCATCACTGAGTAGATAGTGCAGTTATTTTTCATTGGTCCTCAAGGTCCTTAGACATTGGAAAGAGGAAGCCTTGAATGTGCTGCAATAGTGACATTTCTACAATAATTACCCCAAATTAACACCTATATATACATCAGAGGCAGAGTCTCACTTTGTTACCCTTGGCAGAGTGCTGTGGCATTACAGCTCACAGCAACTTCCAACTCCTGGGCCTAGGCGATTCTCTTGCCTCAGCCTCCTGAATGGTTGGGACCACACGTACCTGCTAGAACACCCAGCTATTTTTTGTTGCAGTTTGGCAGGGGCCAGGTTTGAACCCACCACCCTTGGTATATGGGTACAGCGCCCTACTCACTAAGCCTCAGGCACCATCCTCAAAATATATTTATTAACAAGCCTCTATATTTATAAAATGCTACATTAAATTCCATTGCCCACGTATCCTATACTTGATGGGTAGTAGAAACTTGGAGCTCTGTGCTGAAAACAGTTTTAATAACTTATCTAAGTTCAGTAGGAATGAGTGTCCTAATGCTTATCATGCCTCCATTACAGGAATTTTGATGATGAGCAAATAAGATAAGCAACATAAAGAGCTCATCTTAAAGCCTGGTGCAGATTAAACTATATGAATTATATGTCCTCCAGTTGAGAGGATTATGAAACCCAAACAAAATATATTTCATGAATAAACAAAAGCAGCCAGATCATTACCTACAAGGTTCAGAGGTTAGATGTGATGTTTCAGTCACAGTTCGAACCCCCCACAGCATCCCCAGGACGCACTGGCTCTGTTTCTCTGTGATAATCTGTTTTACTCTCCTACTTGGGTGAGATTTTGCACCAGACTAGCTTTCTTCAGTGCAGCAAAATGGGTCAAGTACTTCTAGGGCTCACAAACATGTCAAATGCTAAACTCCAACAACTCATACTGAAATCCACTCCTCTAGAACAAATTGAGAATGAATTTGGAGCTTTAACTGCACGTATCCTTTACATAAACACAAACTTAAAGTAAACTGTTATGGTTACTAATTTTGTTAGTAGGACAGCTAACTGGTGGCCCTTGAGATACAGATTTGTCAAATCTTGCTTTATTCACTTAGTAGTATATTTTCCCAACTTATATTTTGATCAAATAGTTGACATGAGTCATGGAATATATATATTAACTGATCAGTGAGTTCAAATAGAAAAGCTGATTGCTTTGTAGACACCCAGCCTTGGAGAATTGAAGGTTGATTGTCAAGTGCAATCTGTGAGAAGACAGATCAGAGTCAGTTATACATATCTGGCTTTCCAAGTGTGTACCTTATTTTATTGGAGTAACAAATACAATTTGTGTCCCACTTAACAACCCTGATTCCACTATTTTCCTGGTGATCATGAAAATATAATATAATGATGGCTCATTTTATAGGTAGTCTTCTTTGCATTCGCTCTATATTTAGATGTAGTTCACTCCATATTTAAGGTTAGTAGAAAGAATAAAAGTAGTTGTACCGATAATAATCTTCAAACATTCCTCTTCTCTAATTAGCAACCACAATGTACCAGGTATTCTGCGCAAATCCAAAATTGCCTGGGATACTCATCATGTGATTATGAATTCTATAGCATAGGTATAATGAAGTCCTTAGTGAGTGCAGTAGAACTAACTTTTTGATAGACATATAAACCATTGATACAGAATAGACAAACCACAAACAAAACCAAGCATAAAAGGCCAACTGATTTTCAATAAAGGCACAAAAAAGACACAATGGCACAAGGACAGTCTTTCAACAAGTAGTGCTGGGTAACTGTATATCCACACACAAAAAAGGTAAAATTGAACCCCTATCTTACACCATGCACAGAAATCAGTGAGAAATATATTAAACATTTACACATAACACCAAAAACTCTAAAACTTCTAGAATAAAATGTATAGAGAAAGAAAGTTCAAGACATTGGTCTTGGCAATGATTTCATGGATTCATCACCCAAAGCAATGCCAACAAAAGCAAAAATAGACAAGTGAGACAACATCAAACTAAAAGCTTCTGCACAGAAAAGAAAACAATCAACAGAGTGAAAAAGGAACCTACAGAATGGGAAAAACATATTTCAAAGTTTATATATGATAAGGAGGAAATATCCCTGATATATAACTCTTATTACTCCTTGGCAAAAATTAAGAAGATAAAATAAAATAATCTTATCAAGAGTGAGCAACAGACTTAAAAAAAATTCTCCAAAGAAGAAATGAAAATGGCCATAGGTATATGAAAATTTTCTCAACAAAACTAATCATGGAAGAAATTACAAATTAAAACCACAATGAGATATCAGCCCACACTGATTAGGGCCATTGTCATAAAAAATTAGATGTAAGACATAAAATGATAAAAATCCTGAAGGAAGTATGGGAAACAACGTTTGATGATACAAGCCTGGGGAAAGAGATTTTTTTCTCTTAATTATATTTTTCCCATTTTTATTGTTACAGATTAATTGAGGGTACAAAGAATAAGGTTACAAAGTTTTCATTTGTCAGGTAAAGTACTTCTTATCATTGTGTCCCACCCCCAAGACGTGTGCCATACACCATAACTTTGTGCCCATTAATTGGGAGCACACCCATACCCTCTCCCCTCTGCCACTCTCTTGCTTACCTGCCCACCACTTGAATTGATTTGAGGTTTTTTGTTATGTGGGTATGTATTAGATCATCTACTGGCTTCATATTAGAATTGATTACATTGATGGGTAGTGACTGTGGCTCAGTGAATAGGGCGCGAGCCCCATATACTGAGGTTGGTGGGTTCAAATCCGGCCCAGCCAAACTGCAACAAAAAATAGTTGGGCGTTGTGGTAGGTGCCTGTAGTCCCA
Organism: Arctocebus calabarensis; assembly: GCA_963573935.1. NCBI lineage: Eukaryota > Metazoa > Chordata > Mammalia > Primates > Lorisidae > Arctocebus > Arctocebus calabarensis. The sequence continues at coordinate 5,808 of CAUYON010060140.1, forward strand.
GCTAGTCAGGAGATTGAGGCAAGAGAATAGCCTATGCCTAAGAGCTGGAGGTTGCTGTGCACCTTGATGCCACAGCCCTCTTCTGAGGGTGACAAAGTGAGACTGTATCTTAAAAAAAAATAGAAGAAGAAGAAGAAGAAGAAGAAGAAGAAGAAGAAGAAGAAGAAGAAGAAGAAGAAGAAGAAGAAGAAGAAGAAGAAGAATTCAGTATTGGATTCTTGCTTCTCCATTCTTGTGATACTTTACTAAGAAGAATGTATTCCAACTCAATTCAGGTTAATACAAAAGATGTAAAATCTCCATGTGTTTTAATGGCTGAATAGTATTCCATGGTATACGTATAACACAGTTTGTTATTCTATTTCTAGATTGGTAGACATTTAGGTTGTTTCCACATTTTGGCAACTGTGAATTGAGCTGTGATAAAGTCTGGTGCAGACGTCTTTATGATAAAATGATTTGTTTTTCTTCTGGTTAAGTGCCTAGTAATGAGATTGCAGGATCAAATGGGAGCTTTAATTTGAGTTCTTTGGGGATTCTCCATACTTCCTTCAAAAAAGGTTGGACCCAACTTACCAGGCATGCCAGAATCAGCCTCTCATTGGGATGAATTGGGCTGATCCCATAAGGAAGCTCTCCTACAACGGCTGTGCACAACCCAGAGCCAAGCGATGAGAGCTCCACTCTGTCCATTGGCTCAGTCCTGGAACCTGAGCACTGTTCAGGATGACATGCTCACCCAAGCTCTCCCAGTATAACTCCACCAAGTGCTTAGGTTTAAAAAAAAAGAAAAAGCCTGAAGTCCAGGCCCTCTCTGTCTGAAAACCAGCAAACCATCCTGGCTTCTGCCGGCACACAAGTACTTCCCTTTGTGCCTATTCTCAACTGCCTCCAACCTCCTCTTGGCCTCCTAGAGTCTCCTTCTGCCTCCCTGGGCCCCCAAAGCAATGTTTCTGGACAGGACTCCCTAGCCAGTGGAGGCTGGAATCCTTTCTCTCCAATTTCACTATGCAATGCTGCAAAGGACATATCTCTAGTCCACATAAATTATACTATTCTATACTATACTATAAATTATCTCTATCTCTATCTTTCTCTATCCCCAAAAGAGTGAACTGTGGATTTTATGAAGAAGGGTCCATGGGCAATTGCAGCAACAACAACAAAAAATAAATAAATGGGATTTAATCAAGCTAAAAGCCTCTGCACAGATAAGGACAGAACAATTAAAGCAAACACACAACTTTTAGAATGGGAAAAGATATTTTATTGTTACCAATCTTAGAAAGGGCTGATAACCAAATTCTAGAAAGAACTCAAACTAATCAACAAAAAAAGAGAAAATAATTTCATTTATCTTTGGGTAAGAGACATGAATAGAATCTTCTCTAAAGAAGACAAAGGAATGGCCATCAAACACATGATAACATTCTCATTGTTCCTAATAATTGGAGAAATGAAAATCAAAACCACCCTGAGAGATCACTTAACTCTAGTGAGAATAGCCCAAATCACAAAATCCCAAGTTGCAGAGGCTGGAGTGGTTGTGGAGATTTTCCATTTCATCTCACAATCCCATTTCTAGGTATCTACTCAGACAAAAAAAAAAAAAAAAAAAACTTTTTTACCATAAATACCTTTGCACTAGCATGTTTATAGTAGCTCAATTCATAATTGCCAGTATGTGGAACTGACTCAGGTGTCGATCAACCCATGAATGGATTAATAAACTTGACATGTGTATACCATGCAATAGTATTCAGCCACAAAAATGATGGAAATATTACATGTTCTGTATTAACCTGGGAAGAGTGGATAAACATTCTCCTTAGTAAAGTATGACAAGAATGGAAATTCATGTGAAGCCCACACACTGTACCCCATGATTGAACTAATTACACAGCTATGATTCAATAAAAAAATAAAATAAATTGCATTAATCTACTTAGAATAGAGACCCCAAATTCCAGAAGTTAGATGAGATAGAAGCTGGTTTGTCTTTCCTCCAGCAGTGCAGAGGTAGTCCACCCCAGGCTAGGTGGTGGCTTTGTCAGCACTGATATGACTTTATCTGGCTTTCTTCTATTCATCTTTAAAGTCATTTTCTATAATGTCCACATTCCAACCATCAGGGAGAAGAAAGAGGGTCAGGATGGGCCATGTCCCCTCCCTTTTTCCCATAACGATATTGTACTTTCCATTGGGCAGAACTTGGTCACATAAATTCACCACACTGCAGGGATTCTGGTGAGCAGAGGCCTTACAATGGCTTGGGGGTGTATACAGCTAAGAACAGGGAATCCTAGTGCTACAAGGGGTTGGTAGAACTGTGTTCCTTTTTGGAGGCTCAAGGGAAGAATCCATTTCCTAGTTCCTTCAGGTTCTTAGAAAACTTTAGATTCTTATGGTGGCAGGATTTAGATCCAAATTATCATGCTTATTTAGAGCTAGGAGCCTTGCCCAGCTTTTAAAGGACCCCCTCTGTCTTTGGCTCAGGGCCTCTTCTCCATGTTTTGGCCAGGAGGAGTCTGTGTCCTTTCCCCATCACATCTCATTGTCACCACTGCAGTGAAAAGGGGTTCCCTCCTGAGGACCCATGCAATTAGACTGGGTCTATTAGAAAATCCAGGATAATAGCTGCACTTCAAGAGCTTTAATTATATATCTGAAAATCCCTTTCCATATAATGGACCATATTTACAAGGCCCAAGGAATGAGTCATGGATTCCTCTGGAGGACTGTTACTATACCTACCACTGTCTGCCCTCTAGCCCCCCAAATATTCACACTCATCCCAATTATAAAAAACATTTGCCCAGTTCCAAGGTTCTCTTGTCTTATCCAATTATGAAATAAACCAGAAACTAAAAATATTATCTAAATATTATCAGATCAAGTCTCATCTCATTATCTAAATTAGGTATGAGTGAGGATTTGGTACAATCTACCTTAGGACAAAATTTATTTCCACCTGTAAACTTGTGAAACTAAAGAGGCAAATTATCTGTTCCCAAGATACAGTGTTGTGAGAGGCATAGGATAAGGGTTATACATATTCCTGTTCAAAGAGGGAGAAAACATAAGTATAAAGGAATCACTGATCCCAGACAATTTTAAAATCCAGCCAGGGAAATACAACAGGTTTCAAGGCTTAGAAGTAATCCTTTGTTTCTGAAGGCTGTACCTGCTGGGCCCATGGTTCCATCCTCTGCACTCTGAGCTCTCCTGAGTTATGTATCTTTTTTCATGAAAAGTATCTTGCATGTTTAGCTGAGTAATTTTATCATCCAGTTTCCTGCCCATGGACTCTGGAAAGTTCAAATTCTTCTTTCAAGTTCAACAGCTTTCTTATATTTTGTTCTGTCTCTGACCCTTTCAGCTCAAGCTGGTACTGTTTCTACTTGTATAAAATTCTCAAGAACCTTGAAGGTCTCCTGTGTATATCATGATTATCCAGTTCAATAGACCAGAGGCTTATTCCATGAATCTTTTCTAGATAATCTTATCTCAAATATGTCAAAAGGGTTGAGGGAAAGTGTCAGGAAGCTTCCTAGAGGCTCTGTAGCTTGATTGAGGAGATCTATGTGTTACACCTTTAATGTTTTCAAGGAGCCTTTGTATGACTGAAAACTATGACCTTTTGGTATTTCTAAGGTATTTACCTTAAGCCATTTTTTAGATCAGTATTTTTCAAACTTTTCTAATCTACACTTGATCCTATAGTTAAACTTCTGTGGCACACTTAAATTATATTGGTCAAAAAAAGATTAAAGGGGGAGGAGCCAAGATGGCAATCTGTAGCCAGCTTTCCGCAAAGGTTCCCATCTAGAAGGAGAGTTAAAGGACAGAAACTCAGCAAGAAAGCTGATGGTTTGGATCTGAGCCAAAAGAAAAGGTCAAAGAATGCACATCAACCCTGCTGGGGTGACCCGAGACCCCGAGGACACAAACAAAAAGGTACAGAGCACATCACCAAGTGGACGGGAGTCCCCTCCCCTATGAGAGAGGCTGGCAGATTACTCCATACCTCCATACAAACAAGCAAGCAGAGTTCAGATGTCCTCCCACTCTACCCCACGGGAGAGACCCTCTAAAAACCAGACCTCCTTCCCCTACTAGGGTGCCGTGGCACTCTCCCACCAGGCATAAAACTGTATATACTCTCTACCTGCAAGTTGGAGTTCCTGATATTCCCCTCCACTCTCACCCTGAGATCTGGAGGCCTGTCCCCCACAGAGTCCAGATTCTTGGAGATTTTCTCGAGGGGTATGGAAGGGGTGCGGACTGTTGCTGATCTGTGCTGATTTTCCGGCTTGGGAGTGGCAAAAGGGGAGTGAATTGAGGGGAGACCTGACTGGAAAGAAGGTCTCCTGAGGCATGAAACAGCAACCAGCTGCAGGAACAATAGCAGGAGAGCTCGCACCCCTGGGGATGTTTTGAGGAGATACTCCCAGTCTTCTGGGTGGCCAGGGGAAGCCAGTGGCTTCTCCAGTGGTAGCCACCAGCAGAGCGGACTGGCAACAAAGGCATGTGAAGGATATGCCTGAGGCGGTACCAGCCGGGACAGAGTGCAGGGATTAGAATACTCCCAGAGAGGCTGCTTTGCTTACCTTCAGACTAACCTGGATCTCAGGGGATGAAAGCTGAGACAAAGGGCTAGAACTCACAGACTGAGTCAGACCTATTTGCAGCCCCAATATGATCAGGGAAAACAGCCTTGACAGAAATAAATTCTGAAAACTTGTTCTGTTCCAGCAGCAACATCAATCAGAGACAGGGCTGGAACTGAGTGAATCGCCCTAGCCCCTATCAAGTACCCAGGTTGTCAGGCCTCACTTCCCCCTGCCAAACAGTGACAGGGAATAGCAGACTGGTTGAGGAGCCACAGATCTCACTGTGACCCAGGCAGGTGCAAAACTCTGGAGTATCTGCTCATTGGTGGAAACTGGATCACAACTGTTACCACCAACTGGGTGTGACAGAGGGGCAAGGTGGGGAAAGAGGCATCAACCTACTTGCTGAGGAGGCACCCTCCTGAGCTCACAGAGCACTGCAGTGAATTATACTAAAGTTTCCAGCAGATCCCTGCTATTTGCCAGAGATTTTTTAACTCTTCCATTTGAGAACGGTGCTGACTAGGACAATTGATTAGGACCTCTTCAACTGGGCCAATCACCCGAGGACTTTCCAAAGTGGTACCCTGGGTGTGTGGTAGTGGGAAGCTTTGATTTTGCCTTTCCAATTGTTGCCTGTGGTGGTTGCATTGACTTAACTGCTGGTATTTCTTCACAGCTCAGATTTCAATCCAGAGTAACAGATTCTCTAGGGTAAGACAAAGACCAGCTGAAAATAAGACAGAGCCATTTAACCCCACCACACCAAGAAGGTCCCTAGTTTCACAAGCAGTAGCTGTTTACAAGTCCTTGGCAAAACTCTAGGGGAAAAGGTACAGACACCAGTCCAAGATTTCAAGCAAAGGACTGGTCAGTCACTACTGCTAGAACTCCCAGCCCAAATTGTCCTTATCTACTCATCCAGCCAAATGGTGTAAATTAATCATGGGGTGGAATCAATGGAAAAGCTCTGGAAACATAACAACCAGACTCAGTCAACCCCCCAAGGAATAATTTGGTGGACACAAGTGAGGATCATATGTGTAAACAGATGGCTGAGATGTCAGAAATTGAATTCAGAATTTGGATCGCAAACAAGATCAATAAAATAGAGGAAAAGTTGGATTTAGAAATTCAGGGTACATTTCAAAAATTGTCTCAAGAAGTCAAGGAATTTGAAGACCAAATGACCAAAGATTTGGACACATTGAGACAAGAAGTTGCAACTCTCAAAGATCTCAGAAATACAGTAGAATCCCTCAGCAACAGAATGGAGCAGGCAGAAGAAAGGATTTCTGACATGGAAGACAAAGCTATCGAACGCTCCCAAACTGACAGAGAGATAGAGAAATGGAAGGCAAAAACAGATCATTCTCTCAGGCATCTCACTCAAAGAAAACCAACATTTGCCATATAGGGATACCTGAAAACGATGAAGTGGCATCCCAAGGCCCAGAGTCTCTTCTCTATGAGATTATGAAAGAGAATTTTCCAGACATGCCAAGTGATTCTGAAATTCAGATACCAGACAGTTTCAGAACCCCAGCACGACTCAACCCGAATAAAACATCCCCCAGGCACATCATAATTAAGTTCACTAAAGTTAATATGAAGGAGAAAATTTTGAAAGCAACCAGATGCAAGAAATCCATAACCTACAAGGGGAAGAATATTAGAATAACTGCACATCTCTCTGATAAAACCTTTCAAGTGAGAAGAGAATGGACATCGGCTTTTAATCTCCTAAAACAAAATAACTTTCAACCCAGGAACTTGTATCCAGCTAAACCGAGTTTCATTTATGATGGAGAAATTAAATAGTTTAATGACATCCACATGTTGAAGAAATTTGCAATAACTGAACCAGCTCTCCAGGATATTGTCAGACCTATTCTCCATAATGACCAGCATAAACATCCAACACAAAAGTAAACTCATCCAGAAACTTTTTATCAAAGTCCAACTCACACAGTGACAAAAGGATTAAAAATGTCCACTAGATTTTCTCAAGATTTATCATTGGCTTCAATTAATGTGAATGGTTTAAATACATGTATTTTATTATTCTTCATTACATTATTTCTCCCCCCAAACCCCCAGTGGTAAGACAGAATTTATTTACAGAAAAGAATACAGAAAACACTAAAGCTCCTGGTAGAGGGAGAGAATTCAAGTGGGGAGAGAGTTTCTCTCCCAGTTTTCCCCATCTCCTTTAGGCCTTTAGTCTCAGGGTATATATAGGTGTATGGGTTCCTTGGCCAGGAAACAAATGAATACAGTCCCTTCTGCTGGGGGCAAGGTGAATGAATGTATCAATGAATGGATACAGTCCATTCATGGAATTGAGGCCTAGGAAATTCACAGGAAATTGACCTAGGCCTAGGAAATGGGGGTTCCACATTTAGTCCTAAGTGTAAAGTGAAGGAGACATCAAGGCACAGGTGTCTCCTCAGCAGTTGTCTAGCCTTTTTGGCTATTGGAGCCTCTGGTGGGGGTTGGAGGTCCCCTCCATGCCTGTCATCCAGCCCGTTGGCTCTTCAGCACCTACACCAGCAAGGAGGAGGTGACAGGTCCACCAGCTCCGCTGAGCTGGCTAGGGCACCAATTGTCCTGCATCAATTTTCCCTCTCTGAGTAGAAATTCCAACTGCTGTTAGGGAAAAGGGGCGAAGACTTGATCTAACTGCTTCCTGCTGAATTGGGTGATGATAGAAGGGGGCAGTTAGGGTTTCTCCGGAGGGAGAGTGATACAGGGGTTCATGGACTGGAACATCTTTATTGCGTATGGCTTGATGACATTTCTGGAAAACATAAATCTGATTAGTGTAATCAGTAATAGGCAAAAGTAGAATAGTGTCAGGTCAGAAGCACGTATTCAGTGATGCTAAAAGAAAACCATATTAGGATTTTTCTTGCTGTTTCCTAAATAATAACTTCAAACTTTCTTTTGGCTCACAAGTGTAGATGGTCTGTGGTTGGCTGTCTTCATTGCCTGCCAGTGTAGAAGATGGAGGGTTCCAGGACTTTACTCGTGAATGATGTATGCAGAAATCGACTCCTATAACTTTAACAGTAGAAGAAGACAAGATAACAGGAAAGGGGTCTTCCCAAGTTGGGATCTGGGAAGGTGAATTAGAGGGAAGAGTTTTGATGACTAGATCTCCAGAAGGGTAAAGTTCCTGTTTTAGTTAGTATGTCCCTCCCCAAACGGGGAGCAGGACTTTCAGGGACGATTAGGGAGGCATGAGAGAACAGCAAGTCCTCCCAATTGCAGCTTAGAGGCTGGGAGAAAAATTTGGTAACC
>CAUYON010060142.1:0-29568 GCA_963573935.1 Arctocebus calabarensis
AATGGAGTAAAACTGAAAACTTTTCCTCTTAGAACTGGAACCAGACAAGGTTGTCCTCTGTCACCATTACTATTCAACATAGTGCTGGAAGTGCTAACCAATAGAATTAGGCAAGATAAAGAAATAAAGGGCATCCAAATGGGAGCAGAGGAGATCAAACTGTCCCTCTTTGCTGATGACATGATCTTAGAGAACCCCAAAGACTCAACCACAAGACTCCTGGAAGTCATCAGAAAATACAGTAATGTCTCAGGATACAAAATCAATATCCACAAGTCAGTAGCCTTTGTATACAGCAATAATAGTCAAGATGAGAGGATAATAAAGGACACAACTCCCTTCACCATAGCTTCAAAGAAAATGAAATACCTAGGTGTATACCTAATAAAGGAGGCGAAGGACCTCTATAAAGAAAATTATGAAATTGTAAGAAAGGAAACAGCAGAGGATATTAACAAATGGAAAAACATACCATGCTCATGGCTAGGAAGAATCAACATTGTTAAAATGTCTACATTTCCCAAAGCAATCTACCTATTTAATGCCATCCCTATTAAGATACCAACATTGTACTTTCAAGATTTGGGAAAAATGATTCTGCATTTATATGGAACCAGAAAAAACCCACATAGCTAAGGGAGTTCTTAGTAATAAAAACAAAGCTGGGGGCATCATCATTCTAGATTTTAGGCTGTACTACAAAGCCATAGTGGTCAAGACAGCATGGTACTGGCACAAAAATAGAGACATAGACGTTTGGAATCGACTAGAAAACCAGGAAATGAAACTAACATCTTATAACCCAATAAACCAATCAAGAACATACTTTGGGGGAAAGACTCCCTGTTCAATAAATGGTGCTGGGAGAACTGAATATCCACCTGTAAAACATTGAACCTAGACCCCCACCTTTCTCCACTCACAAAAAATTGATTCAAGATGGATAAAGGACTTAAATTTAAGGCATGACACAATAAAAATCCTGAAAGAAAACATAGGAAAAACACTGGAAGAGATTGGCCTGGGGAAAGACTTCATGAAGAAGACTGCTGTGGTAATTGCAACAACAAAAATAAACAAATGTGACTTAATTAAACTCAAAAGCTTCTGTACAGCTAAGGAGACAACAACCAAAGCAAATAGACAACCTACCCAATGGGAAAGGATATTTGCATATTTTAAATCAGACAAAAACTGAATAACTAGGATCTATAGAGAACTCAAATTAATCCACATGAAAAAAAGCCAACAATCCTATATATTAATGGGCAAAAAACATGAATAGAACCTTCTCTAAAGAAGACAGATGAATGGCTAACAAACATGAAAAAATGCTCATCATCCCTAATTATTAGAGAAATGCAAATCAAAACCATCCTGAGATACCATCTAACTCCAGTGAGAATGGCTCCCATCACAAAATCTCAAAACTGCAGATGCTGGCATGGATGTGGAGAGAAGGCAACACTTTTACACTGCTGGTGGGACTGCAAACTGATACAACCTTTTTGGAAGGAAGTAAGGAGAACTCTCAAAGAACTCAAGCTAGACCTCCTGTTTGATCCTGCAGTCCCATTACTGGGCATCTATCCTGAAGGAAAAAAAATCCTTTTATCATAAGGACACTTGCCCTAGACTGTTTATTGCAGCTCAATTTTCAATCACCAAAATTTGGAAACAGCCTAAATGCCCACCAACCCAGGAATGGATTAACAAGCTGTGGTATATGTACACTATGGAATACTATTCAGCCATTAAAAAAGGAGACTTTACAGCCTTTGTATTAACCTGGATGAAAGTGGAACACACTATTCTTAATAAAGCATCACAAGAATGGAGAAGTATGAATCCCATGTACTCAATTTTGATATGAGGACAATTAATGACACAGTGGGGGTGAGGGAAGGGGAGAGCAGAGAAAGAATGAGGGAGGGGTGAGGAAAGGAAGGGAAGAACAGAGAGAGGGAAGGAGCGAGGTGGGTGGGGTCTTGCTGTGTGCCACACCTTTTGAGGGCAAAACACGATTGTAAGAGGGACTTTACCCAAGAAATGCAACCAGTGTAACATGGTTTCTTGTACCCTCAATGAATCCGCAACAATTAAAAAAAAAAGAGAGAGAGAAAGAAAGAAACTACAAGGATTTAAAAAAATAAAAGATAAAAAACACCCTTACATAAATACCTGGGATAATATTTGACCAAATACCTGGGCACCCTGTGAAGTATCCAACTTTATACACAAAATCAACCATCAAACCCTATGTTGGGGAGTTGCCAGCAGAAAATGAAAGAGGTTTCCTCTCATACACCCTTTGTGGGGATGTAAATTAGTACAGTCATTATGAGAACCAGTATGGAGATTCCTCAGAACCACTAAAATTAGAACGACAGTAAGATCCAGCATTTATCTATTCACAATAACCAAGATAGGAAATCAATCTAAATGTTCATCAACAGATGATGGACAAGGAAAATGTGTGAATATTGATGAATGGATTACCCATAAATTAAATGAGAATCCTTTTTTTAAATGATGATGTATTTGAGTTGCACTGAATCCATCGGTTTACTGTATCACTGATTCTTCTGATGTTTATTTTTCTCTATCTCTTACAATTCTGATTAAATTATTATCATCAAAAAATAGGGATTTGTATAAATAATTGCAAAACCCCAATGTTCTACTTTGCTAAAAATGCTAACTGCTACATCCTCTGGGTGGTTAAGAATCAGTTTCTGATCTCCAGTGAGGGCTGTGAGTTGGAAGGTGGAATGTGTTCCAAGATGCTCAGCAACTTCCTGAACCAGAAAACAGGATCCTTATCTTTCTGACTTCTATTTATCTCTGAGAAGACAGAAGCATCATTAGCTGTGTAACTAACCTGCTTACTCAGGTACATCCTTATCCTTCTTAGAGGGCTGTTTTGTTTTATTTTTTCCAGTTTCTTTCAGCAGTCTCCATTGGTGTAGTATTTGGAAAAAAAAAAAAAAAAACTATCTATTGCCTTGCATTTTTTATCAAAAAAAGTTTATTTTTACTTAAATTAGCCAATTTAAATGAAAAACAGAACAATGGGGGTGAGGGAAGGGGAGAGCAGAGAAAGAATGAGGGAGAGGTGGGGAATGTTTATCCTTCCTTTTGTTTTTTGGTTGAATGTACATACTTTATACATATACACTTATTTATAAGACCTCAGTTTTGAGACAAAAATGATGTCCTAGTAAAATACCTCAAAGCAAAGCAATTGAATTCAGAAATACAGAACGACTTTAGCTATCTAATTTTCCACATTAGAAAATCTGGGGAATGCAAGCACATAATCTAGCCAAAGACCAGTGAGGATTTTATCTACAACTTTTTAGAATAATCCATCAATTCAAGCAGAATTTTTAGGTTAAAGCTAATCTGGTACCTATTATCAAATCATAGTCACCTGGGGCAAATGTTATATGCATATGTAAATATTAAAAATTAAGTGAGAGATCTTCTGGTTTTTTTTTTCTGTATCTTTGTATTTAAGGGAATATTCCTATTACAAGAACCAAGTCAAGTTCTGCCTCTTTTATACTACTGTCAGCTCTTATTTGTAATCATAGATTTATTGGCCATAACACTTATTTGGCAAATAGCATAAAATCATAGGCTTAAAGAAATATTTTGAAGAATTCCTCTATAAAATCTTTATCAATTAGGTATCCAGACTCCATTTTATTACTTCTAATAACTGGATTCACAGTTTCCTAAGAAAATCAGTCAAGCTTTTTAACAGTTTTATTTACTTAAAGCGTTTACTTGCTATTTCAAAATGCTGTCCTGTAAAGCCATTCAAAACTGTCTATTCTTCCGCCTGCAAAAACTTTACATACTATATATATATATATATGGAGAGAGAGAGAGAGAGAGAGTCTCAAGCTGTTGCCCTGGGCAGAGTGCCAGGGGCATCACAGCTCACAGCAACCTCAAACTCTTGGGCTTAAGTGATTCTCTTGCCTCAGCCTCCCAAGTAACTGGGACTACAGATGCCTGCCACAACGCTCAGCTATTTTGTTTTATTTTGTTTTGTTTTTGGTTGTAGTTGTCATTGTTGTTTGGCAGGCCTAGGCTGGATTCGAAACCCTAGCTCCAGTGTATGTGGCTGGTGCCCTAGCCGCTTGAGCTACATGCAGTGAGTCTACTTTATACACTTGCAGTAAAACAAACTGTGGCTGTCTTCCTTTACTAATGTGTAATCAAACATTCCCAACACCCAGCAAATACACACTCATGCTGCAAACAGAAGCAGGGCCACGCCACTGAATGGGAGCTAAAATCTAGGCCATACTGTGAATGCCAAGTATTGAGTCCCAACAAGGAGGTATCTTTTTATAATTTTTCCTTTTGTAACTGAGGTAAAAAAAAAAAAAAAAGGGCTGCATTTAGGTGGGGGAAGATGAAGGTTCACAAGAGCCCTTTCATAGAAGAGGGTATCTTTTTATAATTTTTACAAAGGTCCACTTGTCATGCTTTCCAGGTCCCGGGTATTTAGTTTATCTTCCTTCTTCTTTAGGCAAAGTTGTCAGATAGGTTAGGGGACCTGTGTATCTTACATGACTTGATTTCAAATATCCCTTCTCTGATCCCATCCTAAATTTTTCTATTGCTGTTACCATGCCAACATCACTAGCTTCTCAAAGATAGGTATTTCTTAATCTAGTTTTTCTTACAAGTTAGACTATGCATTAAATCATACGTTAGTGCCATTTTTATTATTCTATGATTTTGCTCTTCAATACCTCTTGTCTAATTACTTTTTCAAAGGTGAACTTTTTGGCCTGCTTTCCAGAGATCATTATAGATTGAATCTATCTTAGTTGAAAATTTAACCCAACTGTTTCAGAACTTAACTGATGATTGTTCTTCCCAAACCCACTTCTTTACTTTGCTTTTTAATTATATCACAATTAATCACAATGAAAGGGAAACTGTAATTATTCATTGACTTCTCCTCCCTCATTTTCGCATTCCACTGGTCCCGAGCCCTGTAATTCTGCATTTGCATTTGTCTTTCATATCCCCTCTACCCACTGCTAGCCATTTCCACTTCCCTCTCCTAGTTTGGATTCTTATAATCTCCTACTTCCTTGCCTCCTATCCAGCCCCCAAATCCATTTCTGATAGTGATGCTTGCTATTTAAATTTCAAATTAATCAGGTCTCTACACCGTTTTAAAGTTTCATTGATGGTTTCCCATTTAAGTAAAGGGAAAAATGCCCAATTCATTTGGCAATGGCATTCCAGAGCCTTTTATTCTTTCTCCCATTTTCTCTCTGACTGGAAACACTGTAGACTTCCAGGGTTTGTGCCTCAGATGATGCCTACCCCTTCACAACAGATGCTTTCCACTTTTTCAGGGACATCAGCAGCTATCCTGGATACAGACACCTATTTGTTTCTAGTTCATGTTAACTGTTAATATTTATATTATTAAAATGTATTTGTCTCCTTTTACAAGACAAATGTCTAGAATATGTCTCCATTGTTACCAGTCAGAGTGGTGACTGGGGTCATGACCTTAAATAATAATTACTTTTCATATTCAAGGTAGGAACACAGTAGTTAAGATTAATTTATTGTGAATAAAATAAGTCCACCAAAAATGACACTTTAAATTTTACCATGATTTCTCACTGGTTTCCTTTTCTTAAATATGTGATATCAGTGTATTACTCTACTCTGCATTATTGCAAATGGCAACAGCATATTTGAACATGGTTGCACCCTTTGCTTATTATCCAGCACTTAGTGAATTGTATATACTTTCTTACTGTAAGAACTCTTCCATTCCTGTTCTGTAAGTTCACAGAATGCAGAATCTTCATATTAAGAGCATGACCACAATTACTGCACCTCTGAGGAAACTAGGTCTGAATCTGTACTAAATTTGCTCTATGTTATATTGAAATATCAAGATGTTTTAATTAAAAAAAAAGTTCTTAGCGTAAAGCTTGCTTAGTTCCTTGTCATCAAGCCTTTCTGACAATTCAAGTAGAGACAAGGTAGACAAGAAGTCTCCTAAGGGTTTAAAACAGTGGTTCTCAACCTGTGGTTTGTGACCCATAGGAACTGTATTAAAGGGCCATGGCATTATGAAGGTTGAGAACCACTGGTTTAAAATAATTTGAAGCCCAAAGATGGAAGGATGGGCTGAGGATAGACCCTAAGGCAGCCAGGGTATCCAGACTGCCTACATTTTTCAGACGAGGTAAAGATCTGCTAACTCTCTTTAAGCTTAATGCCCTCTTCCTTGAGAAATATATTACTTAAAAATAAACAAATAATCAAAACAACCTCTTGTAGAGAGAGAGCAAGTATGTTTGAGTTCATTGAAAGGTCAATACCTAACCGGCTTCTATCTCAGAAGATTCAAACCTCAGGGAGGAAAAGCAGCTGGACAGAGCAGTTCCCAGGGATGTGTCCCAGCCAGACAGCTCCAGGAAGCCATAGATATGAAGTGGAAGGTTTAGACTCCAGACTGAAGAACAGTTCATGAAGGCGAAATAGCGTGAGGCAGTCTGTGACACCAAGGATTAAGAAGGAAAGAAACAAGATTATTTTAAGATTGTATTTCATTATCATTGTTCTTTCTCTGGAGTGAACTGTTCATATTTATATTGTTAAAATAGCATTTGCCGCCTTTAAAAAGACCAATCTCTCAAATATGTTTCCATTGTTACTTCTCAGGGAAGTGATCAGGGTCAGAATTTAGCTACCTAAGTAGACACTGGAACCATCTAATTATGATTAATGTGGACCATAGCCCCAAAGTCTTTAGGGTCTTATTTAATCCATCTGTTTTAATGACAAGCACTCCATTAACATGCCTGAACTCTACCATTCTTCAAAGAGTGTTTTTCAAACTACAGATCACAACCCACTGGAGTTCATTAAATCATTTTAATATGTTGAAATCAGTTATTTTGAAAATTGAAATAGAGAATTAAGCAAAAGATAAAATAAATTTCCTCACACATGGAAAGGATAAAGGATTAGTCAAGATAAGATTACCTATACTTGATTTCTGAATATCTTTAACACAAAATTTCCTTCCCACTAGTACAAAGCCAATGCAAGTTAGATGATCCTCCTCTATTTTACAGCTTCACAGTCTGGCACAGGTAGTCTCCAGGTCAGGGTTCTAGCAGCAGCCACGGTGAAGAGAGCTTGAGGGTCACCCAAAGTGGATTTATGAATTAGGCTTGGAACTGGCTTGGATCACATCAGCCCATACAACAGAGGCCAGTACTTAGTTGTGTGAACCCAATCTAATCATAACCAAGGACACACAATGCAGTCCTCTGTGCACACAGAAGAGCAAGGACAATTAGAATCTAGACCACAGAATTGTATTTTCACCTGCTCTTCATTGAATTGAACATTAATGAGCTTCTGTAGAAGAGGTAATTTAGATGTTTTAACCTGTTTTTACCTTTCCTGGAATACTAAGCAGAAATATTTCTTTCCTAAAAGAAACTACTTTCTGTCATCATTGGTGTGAAAATCCAAGTTTATTTTTATGTATTTGGATTTTCCTATCAAGTCTATTAAACTGACATGTTTTGAACACCTGCTAGTACATTAGGCCCCAGTGGAAAAATCCAAGATGGATGAACAGGAACTTTTCCTGTTTATCATCTTTTTTTTCATATCATCATTATTTCTGTAACTATGGGCTCTCACTGAGCATGGAGACCCCAGAGAGACTATCTTTCACCCTAAAAATATTGAAAATACGCAAAATTTCTAAGGCTGAGGAAAAAAAAGTTACCTTGTTATGAAGACTTGCAGGTGGACTAGACCAAGTATCTGGGCTTCTGTTTCCTTTTCCATAGACTCTCCCTATGCATTGTCCCTCAGTCTGAAGCCTTAGTTCCTGATTCTTGATTAGGTATTGCCATGGACTGAATTGTGTCCTCCTAATTCGTATGTTAGAGCCTGAACCCCTCCAATGTGATTTTATTTGGAGATAGAGATTTCAGGAGGTACTGAAGGTTACATGAGGTCCTAATCTGACAGGACTATTGGCCTCATAAGAAGAGGAAGAGATCTCCATTTCCCTTCTCCTTACTCCCCTCATGGAGGAAAGTCCATATGAGGACACAGTGAGATGGCAGAGAAAGACCCCTCATTAGAATCTGACCATGATCTCAGACTCCCAGCCTCCAGAACTGTGAGAAAATAAGTTTCTGTTATACCATACATTTCATGGTATTTAATTATGCAACAAAGCAGACTGACATCTGCCTACTTTGTGTATCAATAATGGAATACAGAAGGATTAAGTTTCTTCTCCTTCCCTGTGCAGGTTCCTCTTGCTATCCAAGCTGAGTTTATTACTACATCTTTCACTGCATATACCACACTCCATTGTCATTATCTGTATACACATTCTCTCATTTATTAAAATGTAAACTGAGATCCTGGCCAGACACAATGGCTCATGCCTGGAATCCTAGCATTCTTCGAAGCCAAGGCAAAAGGATTGCTTGAGGTCTGGCATTGGAGATCAGCCAGAGCAAGAGTGAGCTCCATCTCTACTGAAAATAGAAAAATTAGCTGGTGTTGTATTGGACATCTGTAGTCCCAGGTACTTTGGATACTGAGGCAGAAAAATTAATTGAACCCAAGAGTGTAAGTTTGCTGTGCTGTGAGGTAGGCTGACACCATGGTACTCTAGCCTGGACACACAGTGAGACTCTGTCTCAAAAAAACAAAAAACTGTAATCCTAGCACTGTAGGAGGCTAAGGCAGGTGGATTGCTTGAGCTCACAAGTTTAAGACCAGCCTGAACAAAAACAAGATCCCATCTCTCCTAAAAAAAAAAAAAAAAAGACAAGAAGTGGCTCCTGTGGCTCAAAGGAGTAGAGAGCCGTCCCATATACTGGAGGTGGCAGATTCAAACCCAGCTCTGGTCAAAAAAAAAAAAACAAAAAAAAAAACTGAGACAAGAAGATAGCTTGAGCCGAAATTGGAAGTTGCTGTGAGCTATGATGCTGTGGCACTGTACCTAGGGTGACAGCTTGAGACTCTGTCTCTAAAAAAAAGACCAAATAAATAAAGTAAGTTCCCAAATGGTAGGTACTAGCCCAAAGATAATTAATGCCTAATGCCTAAGAGTGAGTACACATGAAATAAATGTGGTGCTGTATCAAGGTCACTAAAAAGTGCTATTCATTAATTATTGTGTTAGGTGCTTAATATTTGCATTAACCATAAGAGACAAACATTATTATCCACATTTTTCAAATGAGAAAACATAGTGATAGTTCCCCAATGTCATATTGTAAATAATCAGTGGAACTGAGAATTGAGCCCACATACATTGAATACATTTTCTTTTACTATTATGTTAAACCTACTCTCTTCTCTTTCCACCATCCTGTTCATCTTTTGGACTTGGTTTTGAACCCTAGGTTACCCTAAACCGCTGAATCATCTCTACACCTTTCCTACTTCTATGCCTTCCACGCTCTCTGTCCTCTTACATTCCTTTGGCTTTCCTTGACTCAAGTTCTTAACAAGGTATCATCTACACTAATGGAGCAGATACGTTAATTAAAATAATACAATGTTATAATTTATACTTACTTATTTAACAATTACTTTTCTCAGTGTGCTAATCATAACATAGCTAATGAATTGATTCAATTAAATAAAACCAATTGTTTGGTTTTGTTTTAAAAAATATAATCTGATTGTCCACCACATTAATTGCTACAAAATCACAAGCTTAATTTTTGTTAAATTGCTTAAATCCACTGTTAAATTGCTTAAATCAATTGTGCTAATGGGAGTGGAAATGTTTTGCTTCATAACTCTTTAATTACCTTTACCACCCATAGTAGGCACTCATAGGTGACATATAATGTGACTTTCTTAAACTATAGCAAACAAAAAAAGCATCAAAACATTAGTTTCCTTAAAAGCCATGCATATTCTGATGAGTCAAACAGTGAGCAGCAAATAAATATCTTAATAAAATTAAGTGATTCATATTCATTCTCTGACACAATTGCTCTACTAAACCATGATGCCATTCTAAGGTTAAAAGAAGCCCTTGTCGCAAGTTTAAATATGCCATTTTAAAAATAAATGTTTCATTTAAATTTGTTTAACTATCCCCAAAGTACATGTCCTTGAAATATTTATAAATGATTTTTTTTTTCTTTTTGGTTAAATGAAACCCACAGCAAGCCAGATTGGTTGCTACATCTACATTATAAATAATATCAGTAATAACCCATGTTATTGTCAAAAGGAATTTTTTTTCCTAGTCACTAATAATGTTTGTCATATTCTTTGGATTACTGTCTTCATTTGCTAAATGATCCCTAAGTTTAGCTCAAAGATACTTTCACTACAAGGTTTTAAATACATTACTAGCCTATTGTCAGAACCCTGGGAGACGGTATAAAATTGAGGCCACCATTTCAATTCTAGATTTGGAGGTTTTTCCCCATACTTTGAGATCACCAGTTTTATGGAGAAAAAAATAAAAATCCCAAAATAGGCCTAACTCTCTGCCAGATACACACAGTGTATTTGTATATGTCAAAAGAGGAGCTCTGAATGTTAAGATAAGCCTGGATCCATTGATTCCAGTGTTAAGAAAAAAAAAAGTGTAAAGGGACTTGCATTTGTATTGACTTCTTTTTTTTTTTAATAGTTATTAGTCCTGGGCCAGTTGCCCCTTAATTGTTCAGCAAGATCCTGCGTGGCTTTCTGCTCAACCCATGTGTTCCCACAGAACATAATCTAATTGCAAATATTGGCTAATCAAGAACCATGTAAATCTCATTCCATGGAGAACCACACGTAAACCTCCTTCACTGAGAATACAATCATTGCAATTATCAGATATTCTAGATTATTTGCCTCACTGTCTGGTTCAGTCATTCAGTGTATATATTTTACCTATCTACTACCTACCTGCTGCTATCATGGGAAAAAAAAATGAGAAGACACAATTTCTACCCTCAACAAATATGTAGGACTACAAATAGTTGTTCAATGAGTCAGGAATTATAGTGTTTTAATGCTAACAACAACTGCCTTTTAATATGGGTATCACTATCCCCATTTTGTAGATAGGGACAATAGTAATAATAAGCTTGAGCTGTAGAAAGTCTAAGTCCAAAGTCACAGACCTAATGTGTCACAGAACTCAGGTTCATGTCAAAGGTAGTTCTATCTAGCTCCAAAATCTATGGTTCCTTTATTACTAACATCTGCATTCCTCTATCCAATGAAATACACAAAAGCTTACTGAATTTATTTTGTTTGTAAGTCTCCCGAAATCATCATTTGTTATTCTTAAAAATGGACATTTTCCTATCTAAAATGCTCTATTTGATTTATTTAGCAAAAATAATACTACATAAACTATTTTGTGCACTAAAATACCATACAGAGGTTTGTGCTATAAGTTTTTACTTCCCATACGCAGAGAAAAGAGGCCCACAGAGAGCATCCTGGCAGGACCCTTATTCTTTGGGCTAGTCAAGTGAGTAAAGCAGCCTTTGATTACAAAGAGCGTGGTTATGAAGGTGCATGGCCTGAAGAAGAGCCAAAAGGACTTTCAGTCATTCTAAAATTTGAGGAGTGATTCTTAACACGACAGGAAGAAGTGAGTCAATACAGAAAAATGTAAATCAAAAGAGTATGTGTAAAAGGAAAATCATAGTCACTTTATGTAAATTGAAAGGTCTGCTTTTGCCAAAGGAAATTCTGGGAAAGAGCTGTCCTGCACATCGGCAAATTGCAGCAAGTTCCCATTTGTTTTCATCCCTCTGTCAGGAACAATTTTCCCAGACCAGTGGGGCATGTAGGACTAGAATGAAAACGAGATGGATTGGAACTCATCTTTGCTATGAAATCACAAAAGGTGCAGAGAGGCAGAGGTTTTTTTGTTGTCTGTTTTTGTTCTTGGTTTTGCTTTTTTCTTTCTTTTGAGCAATTTGCAGGTCTGCCATATGAGCTGGACTCTCGCTGGGGCTAAGATTAAGTCATTTTTAGAATATTTCTATATTTAAATAGTAGCCTAAAAGCCAAGAAATTAATCTTTCTTTTTTTGTCGATCTCCTATGACAATGGAAATGATTTCTATTATATTATTATATTATTAGAAGTTTTTCTTATTAACAAAAAGCAATTGGTTTGTGGTGTTTTTAAATATAAAAATACAGTTTTAATTTTAGTGTATAAAAACTTTTTAAGGACTAATTGTCTCACTGATGATTCACATTTTTCATATTTACATGATTTCTATTTTGATGCATACAATTTGGAGTCTTGTACTCCATGTAATTTTGTAAATTACAAATTGTACTCTGTGTAATTTTATGTAAGAAGTACAATACTTAAAAAATAAATTATCAATGCCTTTTCAGAAATTCGAGAAGCCTCTATCAATATACCCCTAACTATTTTCAAAGTTTTCCCTAAAACCTCCATTTTTTTGTCAGAAAATATTTCCATTTATTCCCACAATGGTCCCTGTAGGAGTTTTTTCTTCCTGCTATAAAGAAGTACTACTAAGTGACTTAAAAGGACATAAATCTGTTATCTTTTATTTGTTTAATGGTCAGAAGTCTCGTATGGGTCTCATGAGGCTAAAACCAAGAGTATCAGCAGACTGATCCTATTTGGTGGCTTTGGGGACACTCTATGTCCTCCTCATTTGGCTATGGGCAGAATTCAGTTTTATGCAGTTGAATGACTGAGCTCTGTTTTCTTGCTACCTGTCAGCTGGGGTCCTTTAGCTTCTAGAAGTTTCTTTCTGGTCACCGCACATGTCCCAGAATTAGTAGTGAGGTATTAGATCTTTCTCACATTGCCATTTCTCTGTGACCACAGCTAGAAAATGTTCTCAACTTAAGGTCTCAATTGAGTCCACCAAGATAATCCAGGATCATTTCCCTACCCTAAAATCCTTAAATGTTATCAAATCTCATCTAGTGTCTTTTGCCTTGTAAAATAACGTATTATAGGTTCTGGGGAGTAGGACTTAACATACTTGGAGGGGCCATTATTTTGCCTGCTCCTCTGCCTTAATGGGATTCCGGGTCCCTTCAGATGATCTAGCTTTCCCAGTAACTCTCAAATTGAGGTGGAACACTGTCCCACATTTAAATCTCAGGACCAGCAGGTACAGTCTAGGTCTACCTCTATCCCCTTTCTCATTCTCCCCATCTTTATTCAATTTTCCTTATCTCCTTTTAATCTATAGATCCTACTCCTACTGGCATCTCTATTGTACTTAACTTCAGGATATTCCTCTTCATGTCTGTGGGTCTTGAAACTCACAGCACCATTTTCTCTAGATTTGCCCTTCATCATTCCAGACCACTCTCCCAGCACTCCCATACTATGGTTCTTAGACTCAATCCAACAAATTTTATCTCCATTCAATTTTAATTGAGTCACATTTTGGCCCTTATATTTTTAATCTTTGAACATTAAATTCTAAGTTCTTCCTCTCTGACCCCGGCTGTTGAACTTTCCACTGTCAGTCTTACAATACCATTAAATCTTCTTCTCTTTAATCCAACATCCAGTTCCAACTTCTCTCTAGGCTAATCATTCGTTTATACCAGACAAACTTCATTCAATAATTCATTGATCAGGTATGTATTTAAGACTTACCTCGTGCTAGATAGAGTGTTAATCAATACAGAATTTACAGAGAAACACTCCAATTGTTCCTGATCTCCCTGGGTTTACAGTCTGGCATTATTCTCCTTACTATACAACCCTGTGTAAAGTACTCAAAATTTTCTTGACTACTTGACTTTGTGTTGATTCCACTGTGAGTTTAAGTTCCCAAAACATAGTTTCTATACTTGTCTAAGTCTTTTAATTTCATAAAACAATAAACATTAGATAATTAAATAAAGTTGGACAAACCCTAAAATTTGCTTTCTCTTTGTGAATTCTTTAACTTTCTGAATGAGACTGTCAAGAAGGAGCAATGTGACCGAACCAAATGTATCTTATGACTGGCACATACATTAGCCTCTTCTTCTCATTAATTTTATCATTTAACTTACTATGTATTTTTTTCTTATAGGGATTATTTCAAAACTTTCCTTCTTTTCATAAAAAATCCACATATCTTCACTAACAACCTACATATCACAGAAAAAAAAATGAAGATCACCCGGTGCAAATTCTCTCAATTTATCAATATATTACTTAATCTCTTTCAAATTAACTTGTTAAGGTAGCCGCTCCTTTCTAGGCTGACTCTACCATGCATTTTAACTTGCTTTATAAACACTGCTGCTTCCCATATGTTTTGAAGGCTCCATCAATTACACACCCTCACCTGAGTCTTCCATGTTCTTTACGCCATTGGCTACAAATGTGATTATTTCCCATCTGCTAAAACTTTCCCTGTATTCCCAGCTGCTCAAGAGGCTGAGGTGGGAGGATCTCTTGAGCCCAGGAGTTTAAGAGTTTTAGGTTATAGTGAGCTATGACGACATCATACTGTACTCTACGCCCCAGCAACAGAGTGAGAGAGCAAACACACACACACACACATGCTCGACAGAAGCAGAGAGCTGTCCCTGCCTTATTCCCTCAACCTCTCTTTCTTCTCTTTTCTCTGTCCAATACCATGTGGAAACTACATGAACATGTGCAGGCATGTGAATTCCTGTGCCTCAAATGCAGGATGCATCCATACCCATGCTAACAGCTGTTGTTTAAGCATCTCTTGGGCATAAAGAAGGCACATCAGAGGATGGACTGAGTGAAGAGGCCTGTCTAAGTCCTAGAAATTGGCTTGATTCAATCACACGGTCTGCATTGAAAGATCCCTGAAACCCAGAACTGATGTACTAGTGGGTATCAGACTCCAGGGCACCTCCTTTTTTGACCTGTGGATTCTTCAATCCAGGAGAGGGCACATCCAGACCAGGGCTAGAGCAGAGCCCCCTTAATTGTAGGTTTTAGGCGAAAGGCTCCTTTGCCAGTGTCCAAGGGCAGGATTGAAAGTATTCCCTGCCAGTGATCCCATAAGAATGTTATGTTGGTTTATCTAATTTTTTTTTTGATCTGAACTTATTTCACCAGAATTATTCCTTTTGATCCTCGCCCTGGATCCTAGCCCTTGGAAGATATATACATATATGTATATATCACATCTATTAGTCACAGAGGACATAGAAATCAGGAATCTTTAATCTCATCACTTTCCCCCTCTTCTTATTCAAATGGTCACCCAGGACTATTGCTTCTTTCTTGGAAATATATTTACACAATTTTCTCCTTTCCAACTCCACTTCCACTGCTCTACTTAAGACATTCATTCTCTTTCCTAGAGTTGCCTCTGACCTAGCCCTTCTTTGTCCAATCTCTTTCCTTCTAGTCTAACCTTCAAATTCAACTTAACTTTCAACAAGTTAGTTGATGACACATTTTCATTGGTTTCTTGCTGCCTACCTTACAAAATTCTTAGTACATCATTACATGCCATTTATATAATGGCCAACTTGCCATGTTGTCAATATCTGAAATCTCTTACATTTTCTTGCCTTTTAAAAAAGTTCTCCCCTTACCCTATAAAAGTTTCCCCATTTCTAAGTCTATTTATTAGATTCAGCTCAAAAAAAAAAATCACCTTCAAGAAACCCATCTTGATCTACCTTTATAATTAAATCAATTGTTCCTCTACTTTTAACTTTTTAAGTCCATCAAGTTTCACATTGATCTCTACTTTTAATTTATTTTCCTTTCTCCTCTATTCATTCATCTATCTTCCCTCCATTCCTCCATCCACTCACTCATTCAGCAAATGTTTATTGAAAACCTACTGTGAACCTAGTACTCAGCTATATCCTGTGAGTTTCTCTTCTGATGGAGTTTAGATTAGTAAAGATGGGATATCCATCAAATAATGACCTTAATATATAGGGATAATTTGAGATGAATTAAGAAAAGGGCTTTCCAAGAACAGAACACTTTTTTCTGAGAACATATAACTCATTTGCCTTGGGTAGTAGGTAGTAGGGATGGATTTTTCTGAGGAACTAACAAGTAAACATATACAAAAGACAAGTAGAAATTAATTAAATGAAAAGGAGGAAAGGATCATTTTAGATAGACAGGGCTAAGAATGCAAAAGCCTGGTGGTGGGAGGGACCTTGACATATTTAGAGAACTGAAAGTCAGCAAGGGCTGAACGATGTGAGAGGGCGTGCTCTGGTTCTGTCTTTATTCTGAGAGAAATGGAAAAGCTCTGATGAGTTTTAAGCAGGGAGGTTAAACCATTTCAAAGAGATCTTTCAAATTGTAACATGGAAAATGATGTACAAATAGCATAAGTGAATGCTAATCAGCCAGTCAGAAGACTTCTGTACTAGCTTAAGTGAAAACTGGTGGATTGGGTGCTGGCATTGTCAGTGGGATAAAGAGAAGTAGAAATTTTTGAGAAATACCTTACAAAATCAACTAGACTTAGTGATATAGATGATGAGAGAGATGGATGTCAGTCTTTCAGCATTGTGCATAATGAGTAGTGGTGCCATCTGCCAAAATGGAGAATACCAGAAGATCAGTTCTGGGAAAGAAGATCCTTTCAGTTTTGGGCAAGTTGTGTTTGTGGTACACTCATGATCTAAGGAGATACCCATCTTTGATGTAAATTTGATATTTTTTTTGGCCAAGATATTGCTTAGAAAATATATAGTCTTAGAAGAGATGAGAGCCAAGGATCTACCTTTGAGAAATACCAATATTTAATTTTTTTTTTAATTTAAGGTTATTGTGAGGGTAGAAACAACCAGGTCACAATTTTTTAATTTTTACGTAGAATCCCTCTTGTAGTTGTGTCCCACACCTGAAATATGTGCAATACACCCCTACCTTGTACCCTTTAAGGGGGAGCACACTACTTCTCCCCTTTTCTCTACCCCCTCCCTTGTTCCTTGAACCCCCAACTTGAATAAAATTAAGTGTTTCTCCTCTGAGGGTGTGTGTTAGATCACCTACTGGCTGCATAATAAAATTCAGTACATTGGATACTTGCTTTTCCATTCTTGTGATACTTTACTAAGAAGAATGTGTTTCAACTCCACCCAGGTTAATACAAAAGTTGTAAAATCACGACGTTTTCTTATAGCTGAATAGTACTCCATGGTATACATATACCACAGTTTGTTAGTTCATTCCTGAGTTTGTGGGCATTTAGGTTGTTTCCACATCTTGGTGATTGTAAATTGAGCTGCAATAAACATTCTAGTGCAAATGTCTTTATGATAAAATGATTGTTTTTTTTTTTCTGGGTAGATGCCTAGTAGTGGGATTTAGAGATCAAATGGGAGGTCTAATTTGAGTTCTTTGAGGATTATCCATACTTCCTTCCAAAGAGGCTGATCTAATTTGCAGTCCCACCAACAGTGTAAAAGTGTCCCCTCTCTTCCCAGCCTGTAACTCTGGGACTTTGTGGTATAGGCTCTCCTTGGGGTTAAGTGATATCTCAAGGTGGTTTTCATTTGCATTTCTCTAAATGGGACACTTTTTTTCTCTAATGATTAGGGACAATGAACATTTTTTTCATATGTTTGATAGCGATTCATCTGTCTTCCTCAGAGGAGGTTCTGTTCAAGCCTCCTGCCCAGTGACAGATGGGATTGTTAGCTCATTTTTTGTTGATAACTTTGAGTTCTCTATAGATCCTAGTTATCAAGCCTTTGTGAGATTCATAATAAGCAAATATCTTTTCCTATTCTGAAGGTTGTCTATTTGCTTTAATTGTTGTGTCCTTAGCTGTGCGAAAGTTTTTCAGTTTAATTAAGTCCCATGTGTTTATTTTTGTAGTTGTTACTATTGCTGCTAAAGTCTTTCTTTGTCATAAAATCTTTTCCCAGGCTGACATCCTCAAGAGTTTTTCCCACCCTTTCTTCTAGGATCATTTCATGTCTGAGATGATCTTTTATCTATCTTGAGTCAATTTTTGTAAATGGTGAAAAGAGTGGCTTTAATTTCAGTCTTTTACATGTGATTATCCAGTTCTCCCAGCACCATTAATTGAATAGGGTTTTTACCTCCGGTGTATCCTTTTGTTTTTTATCAAAGATCAGAGATTGGTTTCATCTCTTGGCTTTTTCTATTCTGTTCCATATGTCTATGTGTCTTTTTTTGTGCCAATATTATGCTGTTTTAGTCACTGTGAACTTGTAATATAACTTTATGTCTGGTAGTGATGCCTCTGGCATTTATTTTTTATTACTAAAAATTGCTTTGGCTATAGAGGCCTTTTTTTTCTGGTTCTATACAAAACAGAGAACTACTTTTTCTTATTCTTCAACAAAATCTTAGGCAATAGATTACAGCTACACATTAAAAACTTATACATCATGATCAAGTAGGCTTTATCCCAGGGGTATAAGTCTGGTCTAACATATATGAATCCATAAATATAGTCACCATATTAGTAGATGCAGAACAAAGACCATATCATCCTCTCAATAGATGCAGAAAAAGCATTTGATAAAATTCAGCATTCTTTTCTAATAAGAACAGTTACGAAGATAGGTATGTGACACATTTCTTAAAATGACTGAAGCCATCTATGACAAACCCACAGCTAATAGCATATGGGAATGGAGTAAAACTGAAAGCTTTTCCACTTAGAACAAGAACTAGACAAGGATTTCCTCTATTACCACTCTATTCAACATAAGGCTAGAAGTTCTAGCTAATGCAGTCGGACAAGAGAAAAACATAAGGGGCATCCAAATGGGAGCAGAGGAGGTTAACCTCTCAATTTTTGCTGGTGATATGATCTTATACTTAGAAAATACCAAAGACTTAACCACATACTCCTGGACATCATCAAGTAATACAGTAACATCTCAGAGTACAAAATCAAAGTCCACAAATCAGTAGCCTTTGCATGTGCTAATAACAGCCAAATCAAGAAGGTAATTAAAGTCATAATTCCCTTCACCATAGCATCAAAGAAAATGAAATACCAGGAATATACCTAACAAAAGAGGTGAAAGACCTCTACAAATAGAATTATGAAACCCTAAGAAAAGAAATAACAGAAGATATCAACAAACAGATGAAAGAACATCCCATACTCTTGGCTGGGAAGGATAAACATTGTTAAAATGTCTATACTACCCAAAGCAATCTACAGATTCAATGCAATCCCCATTAAAATACCAAACATACTTTGAAGAACTGAAAAAAATATTTTAAAATCTTAAAGGTGTAAGTTTGTTGAGAGGAAGAGGCTGGCCTAGGGGAGGATGTACATACAAAGAAGTCTGAAGTATTTTGCTGATATTATGTATATTTATTTATAACCTGTATTTATCCCCCACTGAAAGTTCCTTGGAGACGGAGAAGATCTCTTACTTAATAGGCCTCCAGTTTGAAGAGTAATCTGTTTATATGTATGATCTTTGAATTGAATGTTGGTAAGTCGTTGACAGTTATTATTTTCTTTCTATGGAAAAACATTGCCTATTCAATCTGAAGTTATTTGCATTCATCTAATGTTTTTAAACTTAATCTAAAACTTCTTAGGCTGTAGTTTAGGATAATTACTTTAAAAAGAAAAGTTATACTTTTCATTCTATTCATAAGACAATGAAGACAAAGTCACAGTAATATCTTTCTCTTACTTTTGTTTATGAGCAAAAGGCCATCTTCTGCTATTTTTGTATGGATTTTTAATGTGGCTGTCAGCAAAATGTGAAACTACCATAAACTAAAAACATAAAGAAACTGTATCAAGATTGATTTTCCAGAAGTCAAAGTCACAGTCTAAGTCAATTCCTTCCGAAATAACTTTGAATGGTGATCATTTACAATGTTTGCAAAACAAATGGCTGTAAGCTTAAATAGGTTAGTTTGTACACTTTCCATTGTGTCATATTTTCAGGTAAATAGTAATTTTCTAGCTAGGAAGTCACTATGTACATTTAAAGCTGAATCTAAGGAAATATTATTTGAAATTAATAAGACACAGTAAAAGCAATACTCAGAGAGAAGGTAATAGCAATAACGATTACTTCAAAAGAATATAAAATTTTCAAATAAGTAATCTAATGATAAACCTCAAGAAAATGCAAAAATAAAAATAATCTTAACCCCAAACATAAAAAGTAAAGAAATAATACAAATTGAAAGAGAAATGAAATAGCAACAATAAACACAATACAAAAAAAGGTTTTTGTAAAGATAAACAAAATCAACAAATCACTAGTTAGACTAATTAAGACAAAGAAGATCCAATTTTAAAAAAAATGGATATTCAAAAGGAGAAATTTCAGGTTATACTGTAGAAATTAAAAAAAAAACTAGAAGAAACTGTTGTGAAGAAATACACACTAATAGATTTTAAGACCTTGATGGATAAATTTCTGGATGCATAAAATCTACCAAGATTAACCCAGGAAGAAATGGAACAGTTAAATAGACCAGTAACAAGTAAGAAGATTGAAGCTATAATAAAAGGTCTTCCTACAAAGAAAAGCCTAGGACTGACTGGCTTGACTACTCAATTCTACTAAACCTCTAAAGAAAAACTAATTTCTCCTTAAATTATTCCATAAAATTAAAAGGGAAGCAATTCTTCCCAGCTTATTCTATGAGGCCAGCATTACCTTGATACCAAAACCAGACAACAACACAAGAAAAAGAACACAAGTAGGCCAATACTCCTACTGAGCATAGATATAAAAATCTTCAATACAAAACCAACAAACCCATTCAAAAGCACATCAAAAAGATATTACACTATAGTCAAGTGGTATGTATCCTAAGGATGCAAGGATGGTTCAATATATGCAAACCTATAAACATACATTACATTAACTGAATGAATGACAAAAAACTATGATTTATAACACATGTGGAAAAAATATTTGACAAAATTTAACATTCTTTATGATAAAAACCCTAGACAAATTAGATATAGAAGAAATGTATTGTGACACAGTAAAGCTCATTTATTATAAACTGACATGTAATATCATACTGAATAGGAAAAAATTGAAAGCTTTTATTCTGAACAGTAGAAAAAGAAAAGGATATCCACTTTCACCACTCTTATTCAACATAGTACTGGAAATCTTAGCCAGAACAATTAGGCAAGAGAAGAAAATAAAAGGAATCCAAATTACAAAGGAGAAAGTCAAATTGTCACTGTATAAAGATGACATGACTTTATATATAGAAAAACTTACTAAAGACTTCATTAAAAAAAAAACTGTTAGAACTGTAAATGAATTCTATAAAGTCTCAGGACACAAAATCAACGTATAAAATTAATAGCATGTCTGTAAATGAATAATGAATTATTGAAAAACAAAATGATCCCTTTTATAATACCACAAAATATGTAATACCTAGGAATAAATTTTACCAAGTCAGTCAAAGATCTCTACAGTGAAAATTATAAAACTCTAATATAAGAAATTGAAAAGGATGCAAAATAAAATGAACATCATCCCATCATCATGGATTAGAAGAATTAATATTTTTTAAATGACCATATTATCCAAAGTGAGTTACAGATTTGATCTGATCCCTATCAAAATATGTATAATATTCTTCACAGAAATAGAAAAAATCCTAAAATTTCTAAGAAACCACAAATTACTCCAAAGAATCACAGCAGTAAAAAACAAACAAACAAACAAAGCAGAAGGCATCACATTACCTAATCTCATAATATACTGCAAAGCCATAATAACCAAAATAGCATGGTGCTGGCATAAAAACAGACATGAATGGAATAAAGAGCCCAGAATGAAATTCATGCATGATCTTTGACAAATACACCAAGGGAAAGGGGGAAAGGATAGTTTCTTTATTCTTGTCTTTTGTCTAATTTTTGGCATAGCAGAAATATTTTTGAAATAGTTTAAATGTTTGTTGCCTCTGAAACTCATGTTGAAGCTTAACCTTGAATGTGGCAGTATTGAGAAGTGAAGTCTACGAGAGATGATTGGGTTACGAGGGCTCTGCTCTAATAAATGTATTAGTCCATTCATAGATTCATAGACTAATGGGTTACTAAATTTATGTGTTATCACAAGAGTGGGATTATGAAGAGGAAGAGAGACCTAAGCATGCCTGTTCAGTTCCCTCATCATGTAATGGCCAGTGCTGCCTCAGGAATCTGTAGAGTCCTGAACACCAAGAAGGTTCTCACTACAAATGGTCCCTCAACCTTGCACTTCTCAGCCTCCATAACTGTAAGCAATAAATTTCTTTACTCTCTAAATTATCTGGTTTCAAATATTCTGTCATAACTAAGGGAGAACAGATTTAGATAAGAAAATCGGTACCAGGAATGGAGTATTGCTAATAACAAATACCTGAAAATGTGGAAGAGGTTTTTTCAGTAATGGCTGAAAAAAATTGGAGGACCAGATTAGAAACAGCTTATGTTCTGGTGAGGGCTTAGAAGACAATAAGACCATGGAGAGTTTGGAATTCTGTAGCAATATGTTAAGTGGTAATGACCAGAATGCTAACAGAAATATCTGACAAGATCTCACATGGAAGTAAGGAACCTAGAGTACAAGCCATCTTTGTTATAAACTGGCAAAAATCTTGGCTGAACTGTGTCGATGCCTGGGGGCTTTGTTGAAAACTTGAACTTGAAAGCAACAAACTAGGGTATATGGCAGAAGAAACATTTAAGCAGCAAAGCATTCTGGCTCTTTAATAGCTAGTTTAATTGTTTATATTAAGCTGCATAAACGAAAATATGCTTTGAAAACAGAATTTATAATCAAAAGGTAAGCAAAGAGGAAATATTTGGAAAACTCTCAGCCTCATCATACACAATGAAAAAGTGTGACCAAGAGAGAATGCAGCCTTGGCCAAAGAGATTGGCACAAATAAAGGCAGCCAGGTGCTACTCCCGAAGACAATGGAAGAAAGAACTTAAAGGCATTTCAGAGATCTTAAAGTCTACTCCTGCCCATGACTGGCCAAAAGGCCTACAAGGGCAGAATGGTTTGCGGGACTGAGCCCAAAGTGCCCCCCACAGGCTCACTGCCTAAGGCTGCCTTGGGTTTCTGCACCTGAATTCTAGCACAGTGTTTTGCAGCTGCCCCAACTGTGGTTCAAGGTCACACTGTAAACAAAATCTCTCTCCCTCCCTTTCTTTCTCTGCTGGGTGCTTAGCCTCAACAATTTGAAGAATAAGTTAATGGACCATGCAAGTAAGCAAAATGACAGATTTATTGATAGACATAAGGGGGGAAGGAGAAAGAGCCTTCAGCAAGTTAAAGGAGGTTCCCAAGCAGGTAACCTATTTTGGCTTTCTGTCTAGGGGGGTTATATACTGCTTTTTCTATCCTGTGGCAGGGAGCTTTTGGGAAGTGGAAGGTATGTCTGGAAAATGTCACAACTGTTTGGTGCCAGAGGTCTGTGGATGGAAGTTAATTTCAAAACTGCCCCTGTGTAGGCATAAGGTCTTACCTGAGACATCTCTGCACTAGGAGTGGCAGCCTCTTGTTTAACAGTGTATTCCCTGCTCCAGTAGAAACAGACCAGATGGTTTGGGTCAGGCTGATTTTTCCAAGCCTGTTTGTGCCTAGAGATGGGGTCTGCAATGATACTAATTTCTGAGGTGAATTAGTCCCAGAAAATGGAGGAGGGCGGTTCCTTGTCCATCCTTGAGCAAGGGTATCCTGTACCAATATAAGGATTTTTTCAAGGACTGACTACTTTTAGAGAAAGCATGATCTTTTTCTAGAGGAAAAGATTATTTAATTAGTGATTCTACTTGTCTCTATTCTACCTGTTGAATTAGTAAAAATTTTCATCTCATTATCCCTTGTTTCCTAGGTCATTGTGTCTCACATTGAAATCAACTAGAAATTGAAAAACCAGCCAGATCCTACTTCTAGAGATTCTTATTAATTAATAACTAGTGAGTTCTGGGCATCCAACTTTTTTTTTGTTTGTTTGTTTTCTTTTTTTTTTCTTTTCTTTTTTGAGACAGAGTCTCACTATGTTGCCCACGGTAGAGTGCTGCAGCATCACAGCTCATAGCAACCTCAAACTCTTGGGCTTAAGCGATTCTCTTGCCTCAGCCTCCCAAGTAGCTGGGAATATAGGTATCTGCCACAACATTCAGCTGTTTTTTGTTGTAGTTGTCATTGTTGATTAGCAGGCCCAGGCTGGGTTCCAGCCCACCAGCCCTGGTGTATGTGGCCGGTCCTCTAACCACAGAGCTACAGGTGCCGAACCAGCATCCAACTTTTAGTAGCTCTCAAGTAATTATCGTGAGCAGCCAAAGTTGCAAAGTGGTGCCCTAGATGAATAAGAAAAGCATTGTTCCCCATAAACTTTCTCAGTTTTTCTCAATAATATGGTTATTAGTGATTTTTGAATATGCTATAACATGGCACATAGTTTAAGGCTTCGTACATAGTATGCAATCAAACTTTGTTGACTAAAGCTTTCACAATAGCACATTCATATAACATACAGATACCTATTTTCAAAAATTAAAAATTGCTCAAGGTGTTCAAGTATCTTTTGATATCAAACTTAAAATTTGATTTTAATGTACAATCCATGTAAAACTTTGGTTTGCAAGAAGATACAGAATTTAAAACAATTTCTTATTTGTTATGGTTTGGATATTTGGCCCTTCTAAATTTCATGTTGAAATTTGATCCTTAGTGTTGTAGGAAGAGCCTGGTGAGAGATGTTTGGGTCATGGAGGCAGATTCATCATGGATGGCATGGTGCCTTCCCTGTAAGAGTGAGGCAGTTCTTGCTTTATTAGTTCATATTAGAGCTAGTTGTTTAAAGGAGTCCAGCACTGTCTCCTCCTTCTCTTGTTCCCTCTCTTGCCTTCTGCCTTGATAGGATGTTCCTCAAAGCCCTCACTAATAAGCTCATAGTGGCCTCATGCTTGTATAGTCTATAGAGCCATGAGCCAAATAAACCTCTTTTCAAAAATTACCCAATCACAGGAATTCCTTTATAACAGCACAAAATGGACTGACACATTGTTCTTTGATAAAGCTCTTCTTTTATCATGAATATCTCTCCCTAATTATAACTATTAATAAACAATATTTTCCATCCTTTAATAGATGGAAATTAAGTTCCAATGAAATATATATGCATTTATGTGTGTATACAAATTCCTTAGCTTATGTTGTTATAGTATATGAATTCTTGACACTGTTATATAAATCTCTAGTACCCATTGTACCTTGTTATTGACAGTATCAGGAATGGATGTATGTAATTACAAAAATGAAGACCTCAGGAAATTATTAGGCAACCCAATGCTAATTGCTTTTGCTCAGTAATTTAGAGGTTACAGGCAGAAATTCTATAAAAACTCAGATTATTTTCATAATTACTTCTGTTTTATTCTTCACTTTGCTTTTATTAAATAAGTATATAAGCATTTTAAAATTTTATTGTAAGATTAATTGCCTATAAGAAATGTGAATTAATAACAGACTGCATCACTCCTTGTATCCAGACAATTATTTAACCTCTCTGGGCTTCAGTCTCCATACCTGGGACATTCTATAGAATTGTTATAACTGATTATATTCATACTTATTCCATACTAAGAAGACTTCTTAAGCCTGGGGTCTATATTTTTCAGATATTATGTATTTTTAAAATCTAGTCTATTTGTCTGAAATCTGTTATTTCTTCAGATACTAGTTACAATAAATTTTTAGACAAAATAGTATCTTCAAACTGCATCCCAATTTTAAGGTAACCATTATGCATGTATACATGCATTGTCAGAAATTTCTGGCCCAGTACAGTGGCTCACACCTGTAATCCTAAGACTCTAGGAGGCCAAGGTGAGTGAATTGCTTGAGCTCAGGAGTTTGAGACCAGCCTGAACAAGACCAAGACTTCGTCTCTGCTAAAAGCAGAAAAAGTAGCCAGACACAGTGGTGAGGCTCCTTCTCAGGAGGCTGAGGCAAGAGGCTAACTTGAGCCGAAGAGTTTGACGTTGTTGTAAGCTGTGATGATACGATGGCACTCTATCCAGAGCAACAGAGTGAGACAAGGTCTCAAAAAGAAAAAAAATTCTACCTTGAATTAGAGCCCTGTATAGGTGAGAAATAGGGAAAATATATTTAGTAAAGGGAGATACTTATTAGCCAACTTGTCCTCTCTTAAAAGAAAATTATAAATTTTAAGAACTTTAGAGTTGGGTTCTAGGACTATTCTATTTTTATTGGTTGAGAGAAAACATCCCTAAATCAGGGATTAGGAACGCTTATAGGTTATTAGGAAAGCCCTTTTTAGAAAAATCATAGCTATTAGGCTGCTACTGAGAAAGTTGAGCTTCATTCAAAGAATCTCTTAATCATCTTTCCTATTGCTGAAGCTGCAGTTAACATATAGAAAAAGGTGTTCTTCCTTTTAATGAATTCCCAAATGCTGTGGCATTTATTAAGGAAATATTTAAGTAGTGCCATTATTCAGAGGATATCTTACTCTTTCCTTTCTAATACTGCCCCTGTCTCCATCTTATTAGCTTCCTGGTGGGAGGATAAAAGAATTCTACAAGAATGTATTGTATTCTCTGTCTGGCTTTATTCCTTGCTTAACTGGCAAAAAATAAAAATAAGTTCAGACCCTGGTGGGTGCTGATTAAGAAAACTCTTAAGCAGGTTACAAGTTGTTTACCTCTAGTATGATTCTCTTTTCTTAGCTCTTAAGAAAATCAATATGAAGAAAATTAAAGTCAAGAATATCCACTTTTTTTCCAGTGGATATTTATAGAGTATTTAAACATGAACAAGACATGATATTAAGTTCTGGATTACACAGATTAATAATATGGACTTTGCTTCTGGCCATAGAACCTTACATTGAAGTTAGGGGGCAAAATATATATATACTTCTACAACACGATAAGCACATTTGATGAGCACTCAGCCAGATTTGAAAGATCACTGGACTTCCAAGAGGAAATATACAGATCTACCTATAGGGGTGAATATAACTGAACAACAGTAAACATTTTAATGTAATTGGACTTTAAGAATCTGTGGAAGGGTGTAAATAAGTGAGAGGGTGACTAACATCTCTTTGGGGCTCTTGCTAAAGGACACATGCATATAGTTAACTTAACCTGGATTTGAGTTATATCTGCAAAAGAGGAAATATTTGCCAAGGAAGTTAAGAATATTTGCAAGAAAATGGTTGATATGGACTCCATCCACGATTACTGAATCCTAATGGAATTAGGCATTAGAGGCACGATCTGCCTATTTTTCTCATTCTGTGTAGTCTTCCTGGTTCTATGTCAAGTAGGATGATTACAGATCCTGTATCTTGCTCTATTGATACTTAAAGTTGGAGATCTTATCATTTAGACTTCATAGAAAGAACAAAAGAGTTAGTTAAATTTAATGTAGTTTTAAGAAGATAATTATACATATAAATAAACTATAATGGCAAAAAATATAGTTCTAGTATTAATTTCATCTTCCTCCTCAATAAATAAAATCCCTTACTCAGGTAAGTTTAAAAAAGGAAAAAGGTTTTTGTTTTTTTTTTCAGGGGCAGTCTACATCTCTTTTATTTTCTTATCTTCATTTTGGCTGAGACTTTTCTATGTGTCTCACCCTGTTCTTGTTTCACAGGAATCGGAATAGTCATTGTACAGAGTTATTAGTATCGCCAGGTTTTCTAAGGTTTCATTTGGAATCTGTAGGTTACTTTTAATTACTAGAATTACTAAGGACAGGCATTTCTTATAATTCCCTTTACAAAATCTCTACAGTTAATTATTACCAATAACTCTGAATAAAATTTATCTCAACTTTCCTATCTAAACACTCTTTAATTAGTGGCATTGTCTTTGTGGTCTGTTCTTGATATAGAAATAGGCTAAGTTTTTTAAAGGATACTCAGACGAATAACCTTCTGATTGGGATCTAGGAACTTAAAGCTGATTTCTCATTGGATGATAAATTTGTAAATCAAGAAGGATTTGTGGTGTGCTTATGAATTTCCAAATATGATGCTAAACACATGCTAAATGAGACCAAATTTCTGTTTTCCAGAGCCTATATTCAAATGATCAAGAACACAGTGCAATTATACTTTTAGATAATATAATCCAACATCCCTTTCAACCTCAGTAGCTCAGATATTTTATTGTTTGACCACTTGCAGCTCAGAGGTATTGTGAAAGGATAATTATAGGCCTTGCATTTATTTCAAATCATTCCACCACACTGTTGCAGCCAATGTTTCCCTTATCTATGTTCTCTTTATCTATTCTACATATCTCTATTTTAGCACATGGAGTAATTAACTTTAAAATTTAGTTTTTCTTTTGTTTCCTTTTTCTATTCTTTTTCTCTTACGTTTTAAATTTTAGTGTTTTCTTTTTATTTTATGTCTATATTTTGAGTATTCAGAATAATTTAACTATTAAAGTCAAATTGATTGAGTTTCTGAAGGAAAATTTACTCTTTTAAGTGGACAGTATGACTTTTGACAATGACATGGTTTGTGCAACTACTCCATAAAGAAGGCATAGAAATTTTCTATCCCTCCAAAATGTTCCCTTTGCCTCTTGCTAGTTAAATTTCTCTCTCTTTGGAAGGGGGAGGAGCCAAGATGGTGGTCTGTAGCCAGCTTTCTGCAGACGCTCCTGTACAGAAGGAGAGTTAAAGGACAGAAATTTAGCGAGAAAGCCAACGGTTTGGAGCTGAGCCTAGAGACAAGGTCGACGAACGCACATCAACACTGCTGGAGCGACCTGCGACCCCAAGGATACAAATAAAAGGTACAGAGAATATCGCCAAGCGGATGGGAGTCCCCTCCCCCAAGAGAACAGCTCGCAGTATACGCCATACCTCCATACAAACAAGCGAGCAGAGTTCAGAGGTCCTCCCACTCTACCCCATGGGAGAGACCCTCTAAAAACCGGACCTCATTCCCTGTGCCCCGGCCCTCTCCTGCCAGGCATAAAGCGGCATAAAGCTGTATAAAACTGTATATATTCTCTACCTGCAAGTTGGAACTCCCGGCACTCCCCTCCACTCTCACCCTGAGGTTTGGAGGTCTGTCCCCCACAGACTCCAGATTCTTGAACACTTTCTTGAGGGGTGTGGACAGGGCGTGGGGTGCTGCTGGTCTGTGCCATTCTCCCGGCTTGGGAGCGGTGAGAATAAGCCGAAAAGCGCCGCCGGCTGGCTTTGCTGAATTTTGGCCACACCTGGCCCTCAGGGGATGACAGCGGAGACAAAGGGCTAAAGCTCCCAGAATAAGTCAGGACTATTAGCAGCCCAGCGTCTCCCCCACAGGGCAGAAATTCTGTGAGCTTGTTCTGTTCTATCAGCTTTTTTACCTACTTTACATCAATCAGGGACAGGACTGGAATTGAGTGAATTGCCCCAGCCCCCATCAAGTACCCACGTTGTTAGGCCTCCCCTCCAACACCGACACAACCCGTGGACTGGTTGAGGAGCCACAGAGCCCCGTGTGACCTAGGCAGGCGCAAACCTCTAGAGCATCTGCTCATTGGAGGGAACTGGA